>CAUYQV010089095.1:0-44890 GCA_963574575.1 Galagoides demidoff
TAGTAGATTGCTGTCATTGTTTAAAAGGTCATGAAATTTTTCACAAGAATTTGTTAAATTATATTTCACACATAAAATGGCTTTCAAAGTCTCAACACTTAATTGTGATTTTTCTGATGTCCACACTTTATTTACCGTAGAAAAAATGTGTTCAGTCACAGCATTAGTTCCTAGTAAGAACATTGTGTATCCTACAATTTTTAGTGCATTATTGTATGGAACATGGTTTGTTTCAAAATGATGAAATATTTCTAACCATTTGTTCTCCATTGTGATTTTTGTTGATGCCCAAGATTTAACCTTTTCCTTATCAATATATATTTTTTAATAATGATACCTCATAAGTCGTGTCACTTTTAAGACCCGTGCTAGACGTTTTGCTGCCGCTATAAAATATAAATAAAATGAGTACTGTTTGCTAAATCTATGAAATAAATAAATAAATAACTTACCTAAATTATCTGAATAGCTGATTTGTTGACATCACTTGTTTAACTAGCACTAGCATGCGGTACGATGTGTATTGTCTGGGAGACAGTTGCAAAATGTTTTTGTCATTGCCAATGCCAAAAAATGCCATTGTTCATTAAGTCGAAACAATGGTGGTCGAATTCTAACAACTGATCAACATGTGAATTTTGATTAGCAGTTCTAGATAATCAGTTCTCAACAATTATTTGTTATTATTAAAATTTAACATTATAAAATTAACAAAAATAATATAAAACTCATATCCTGGCAAAATAGCCACATGGCAACCAAAAACTTTATATTCTCTTCCAGTTCTCCCGCTGTTCCCTAGCTTGTCATGTATTCTTTCCAAAAATTGGGACTTTTTAAAAATGCTGCGGGACACAGGACAAATTGTTAAAAATTGGGACTGTCCCGCCAAAAGCGGGATGTCTGGTCACCTTATCTATGATCCAATTTGAGCTAATTTTTTGAAGGTGTAAGATCTGTGTCTAGATTCATTTTTTTGCATTCCAGATGTCCAATTTTTCCAGAACTATTTGTTGAAAAGACAATCGTTTCAATATTGTATTGCCATTTCCCCTTTGTCAAAGATCAATTTGCTTTATTTGTATGGGTATTTGGGGGGCTATCTTGTTTCACTGATCTTTTTATCTATTCTTTCCCAGTACCACACTGTCTCAATCACTATATCTTTATAGTAAGACATGAAGTCAGATAGTGTCTGGTCAAGCATGAGTTGGCTATTCTTAGTCTTAGGGCCTTATGTTCCGGCCTCTTCAGCAGCCATGCCTGTGACCCCTGACTCCTCCTCTCAGGGTGTCCATCAAACTCTGCTTAAGCTTTTCCTCCACGTATTGTAGTCTGATAAGTTCCTCCAGGCAGAGAGATGGAGATATTGCAGTAATCCCCTCCTGTATTTTTCTCCACGCTGTTGCCTACCATCCTATAGCAGTTGTTCTGTATATTTTGTCCATTATTATAATTGCTTATAAAGGCAGGCTATTCAAATATTTGCTATTCATTCATGGCTAGAATCCAAAATCTTAGGCTTTCTTATAAATTCTTCTTTGGAATTTCATCTTGGTCTTTTCAGCTACATTTTCTAAATTCACATTCAAAATGTAAAAATTTTAAAAAAGAAAAACACAAAACACTGCAGAATCACTTCCTTAAATGTTTTGGAACAGCTGGCCTCCTCAACCTTCCTTCCCTTTCTGAGTATCCACATGCTAATTTAATCTGAGCTATTTCTTCATCATTAAAAAAAGGCAATCCAATATTTGTAAAACTATATGTAATTATGTAAGTATTCTACCCCCCAAAAAAAATCATTACAAAATCTAATAGTCATCTAAAAGAGCGTGAGGTCTCTACTGAAGAGTGAAACACACAAGAAATCTTTACAAGGATATAATGCTTGATCATTTGGCATTTTTATAGATGCAGTGTGCTTTTATATGTGTGTAGTCTAGTCTTATAATATGTTCATGTACATATAATTTTAGGGACAGACATAGGATGACAGTTAAACCTTTTATCAGTCTTAGTAAAGTTTCTGGAAGGGAATGAAAATGGATCTAGGTGATAAGGTCAAACTTGTCTCGTATGACATCATGAGATGGCCTGTGTTCATAATCTCTGGCCCTGAGTATTGTTTCTGATATGTGACAAAAGAAGCACCTCCATTACACAGAAAATTATAGGCTAGGGTGAAAGCTGTATTTTATATCATTCTTCAAGGAGCCTTGGGTGAAGAACTTGCAGTTTTATCACTAATAAAACACAAAGGAAATTGCATGACCTACTTGGACTCTATTTCAAACATATTTCTGAAACTATACTCTGCTCCCCAAATAGTTATGATCATAATTCAAATGAACATGTTAATATGTGATAAATAAAGCTGTTGTATTGTCCACATATCAATGTACTTATAGTATTTTTTTCCAGAGAGAGAGACCTTCCTGTGAAAATATAGCCAAGGGATTTCCCCCCAGAAGAAAGCCAGTTGTAAAGTGAAAACCCTGTGTTTGCTGGCCCCTATAGTTCAAGCCAGTGAGGGTCGCTGAACTTCACTTCATTTCCTATCCTACTCTCTGACTCCACTCTTTGATGAGCACCTTAGGGACAGAGTCTGTTTTCTTGTGCAAGTGCGGGCCACTCGGAAGGCTCAACCACTTTCTCAAGCTGTAATTCCCCATTTTTCCTTACGCGTGAGTTTATATGTGCCCATGCTTGTCAGGTACATATTACAATTTATTTTGAACTAAAATTTTAATTTGTAAATGTAACTAAAACAACAGGTCTGTTACTGCCACCCAAACAGGAAGTAGATGTTTTTATAAGATGGCAGATTCTGACAATCAGCATTTCCTTCTAATCCATCTGGAATTATGACACACTTGTGAAGAAATTGCTTTTATCACTAAGGTAACTGACAACGCAATGAGAGAACTGTCAGTGTACATGTTCACTACTTCCCAGGTTGTAGAAAAATGCAAAATAAAATTTCCTCCTATAGAAAACGGAAGAACACTTAGGTATATGCTTCTACTCTGCATCCACTGAATCCTTTCCACTTCCTGAGTGAATCATAAAAACAGCTTCTACTTTTCAAGCCCATTCATCTCCTTTTTATTTCAAGACTCCAACTGCACTAGCCTTTCATCTGTTGCTAGATTTTGTTATACCCCACTTTAGAGCCTGTGCATTTGCGATTGGCTTTGCTTGAGTTGTGTTTTCCCCTCTTTCTCATCCTTGGGAACTCAGCTCACTGTCATTTCTGCAGGAATGTCTTCCTGGCCAACCCCATGCACTTTTTTAAAAGTATGGTTTACAGTTCCTATGCATTCATATTTTTGTGGGATGAATATCTGTTCCCTCCTTGTGTTGTAGCTCTGGCAAGTTCTCCATAGGCATATCTAAACATTTAATACTGATACTGTTCAGTTTCTTTCTTTTTCATTTTTGGTGAATTCTTAATATTTCACCTTTTTATATCATATTACACCACCCGAAAAATCTATGAAAACAAGTATAGAAACACAAAACCCAAACAACAACAACAACAAAAGGGTTTGAAAGTCATCATCTTCCCTGGGCAAAGCTTGAGGCGAAAATAAGATACTCAGGAAAAAAGGATAAAAAGAGCTTCTTGAGATTTTTTTCAACCTGCCTCTGCTTTTCGTATTTTATAGTAACCCATGATGGTGTGGCCAATAGATTTCTTCTTTTTTTCTTTTGTGGTTTTAGTGATTATGTGTATGTGTATGTATGTGTGTGTGTGTATGGTAAAAGCACCTAAAAATCTACTCAGCAAATTTCAATAATGTAATACATAGTACATTATTACCTGTAGTCCTGATGCTGTACATTAGATTACTAGACTTTTGCATTCTATACAACTACAAGTTTACAACTTTGAACAGATACCTCTCCATTTCTCTCCTTCTTTGACTGGCTTATTTCACTTAGAAGGATGTCCTCCTGGTTCACTATATTGTCACCAGTGGCATGATCTTCTTTTTATAGCCTGAATGGGCGTGTGTGTATCACATTTTTCTTAACCATCCATCCATCAGTGGATACTTAGCTTGGTAGAATTCCACTGTGAAGTCATCTGCTCCTGGGATTTTCTTGTGAGGTTTTTGATAACTACTTCAACGCCTTCATTCATTATCAGTCTGCCCAGAATTTGTATTTCTTCTTAATTTAATTGTGGAAGGTTATAGGTTTCTAGGAATTTATTCACTTCCTCTAGGTTATCTAATTTGCTGGCATATAATTGTTCATAAGTCTCTTATATTTCCTTTTATTTGTGAGTTGTCAGTTGTAATGTCTCTGCCTTTATTTCTGACTTTCTAGTGTTCTCTCTTTTTTTCCTTAGGTAGTCCAGCTAAGAATTTGCACATTTGAAAAATAAAAAACCCTCTTTATTGATTTTCTGTAGTTTTTCTATTATTGATTTATTTCAGCTCTTATATTTATTATTTCTCCCTTTTGATTACTTTTGGTTTAGTTATTTTTACTTCCATGAGTTGTAACTTTAGGTTGTTAATTTGAGATTTTTTTTTTTTCATTAGACAGAGTCTCACTATGTCACCTTTGGTAGAGTTCCATGTCATCTCATCATAGCTCCACAGCAACCTCAAATTCTTGAGCTCAAGCAATTCTCTTTCCTCAGCCTCCCAAGTAGCTGGGACTACAGGTCACCACAATTCCCAGCTATTTTTTGTTGCAGTTGTCTTTGGATTTATTGCTATAAACTTCCCTCTTAGAATTCCTTTTTCTGTACCCCCATAGTATTTGGTATATTGTGTTTCTATTTTCATTTGTATACAATTTTTAAAAATTTTTATTTATTTTTTTCTTTAACCTATGGGTTGCTCCAGACTATGTTTAATTTCTGTTGTTTAGTTTCCTCACACTTGTGACTTTTCCTAAATTCCTCCTTGTTACTAATTTCTGATTTTTTTACCATTGTGGTTAGAAGAGATACTTGATACGATTTCAATCTTCTTAAATTTATTAAGACTTCTTTGTGGTGTAATGTTTGATTTATGCTGACTAATGTTGCATGTGCACATGCAAAGAATGTATGGACAGAAGGTTTGATACAACATTCTGTGTGTGTTTGTTAGATTTATTTGGTTTAAAGCGTAATTCATGTTTAGTGTTCCCTTAGTGATTTTTTGTCAGGGTGATCTGTCCATTGTTGAAAATGGATGTATTCGTGCATCTGAAAAATGAATCTCAACTATAGCCTAGGATGAAGGAGAGAAGGGGAGGCAGAGAGGAAGGGAGAGGGGTGGGTCAATAGAGGGAGGGTTGGTGGGGGGACCAACCTATGGAGCATATTGCAAGTACAAGTTTGATCTATCTGGTGTAGGGCATAAATATCTTAATCCTGTAATAGGGTAAAAGTGGTGAAGGCTATGATGTTTACTAGGATGTAAACGTTCCAATTTGTACAAATAATCATCATGTTGAATCATATAATGGCATAAATATATTTATGATCTATGTACAAAAGACAATAATAAAAAAAAGAAAGAAAATGGGTGTATTGTGGTCAATCTCATTTCAGATCACTTAATAAGTGCTTTATATATTTAGGTGTTCCAACCTTGGGGATATATATAATTTTTATGGACTTTTATCATGTTTGTACTCTTATATCATTGAAATAAGTAAAATAACTCCTCCTCTCTTGTGATTTCCATTTGCATGGAATACCTTTTCGATTCCTTCACCTTTTGTGTATGTGTGTCCTCAAAGCTGAAGTGAGTTTCTTTGAAGCACCATATAGTTGGACCATGTTTATTTTTAATGTGTTCAGCTACTCTATGTCTTTACATTGGTGAATTTACTCTATTCACATTTAAAATAATATTTGATTTTTCAGGGTCTTTACTGATCCTTTGTTACTTTTTTCATCTTTTACTGTTTTCCTCTGTGATTTGATAGCTTCTGTATGGTATGCTTTGCTTCTTTTCTCATTATCTTTTTTGTGTATACTGTAGATTTTCTGCATGATGGTTACCATGAGGCTTATGTAAAGCATCTTATAATTATACCAGTCTATTTTAAGCTGATAATAACTTCGATTGCATACAAAAGTTCTGCACTTGTATTTCCCCACCACGCATTTTATGTTTTTGATGTCAAAATTTACAACTTTTCATATGGTATACCTCTTATTGTAATTGTAGTTATTTTTCATACTTCTGTCTTTTACTAATTAGTGGCCTTTCCTTTTAGTGTGAAGTTCTTCCTTTAACATTTCGTATAAAACCTGTCTAGTGGTTATGAACTCCCTTGGCTTTATTTTTTATCTAAGAAAATATTTTTTCCCACTCTAATGGACAGATTTGCCAAAAAATTATTCTTGGTTGTTAGATTTTTTTTTTTTTAGTGAGTATATCATTTCACTCCTGGACTACAAGTTTTCTATTGAGAAATAAATTGATAGCTTTATTATGTTTCTCTGTTATGTAATATGCTTCCCCTGTCTGTTTTCAAAATTCTTTGTCTTTGATGTTAAAAAAATTTGATTTTAATATTTCTTGGTGAAATCTTGGTTGAATTCAGCTGATGACTGTTGTTGAGCTTCACGTACCCAGATGTTCACATCTTTACCCAATTTGGAGATGTTTTCAGCTATCATTTCCTTACATAGCATTCTGTGCCTTTCTATCTGGATTCTCCTTCTGAAAATCCTGGATATAAATTTAGCTTTCTTGATTGTTTCACGTGGATACTGGAGGCTTTCTTTATTCCTTTTTATTATTTTTTTCTCCTATAATTGCATTATTTAAAATATTCTGCCTTTGCATTTGTTATTCTTTCTTCTGCTTGATTTAGTCTGTGGTAGATAGTGTCTATTACATTTTATTTATTTGTTTGTTTGGTTATTCATTGTATTCTCCAGTTGTCAATTTTCTGGGTTTATTTCATGTTTTGAATATATTGTTTGAGGTCTTTGTTTTATTCTTGTATTGTTTTCCTCGGTCTTTGTTTTATTCTTGTATTGTTTTCCTCATATTATTTAATCATTCAAATATGTTGTTTTATAGTTCTCTGAACTTCCTTAGAACAATTATTTTTAATTCCTTGTCTTGTAACATGTGGAACTCTATCTCTTTCATGTTAGTTACCAGAAGTTTATTCTATTCTTTTTGTGGTGCCATTTTTTCATGATTTTTTGTGACCCTCAGAGCCTTATGAAGGCATATGCATTTGAAGAAGCACTCATTTCTTCCAATTATTATGGATTGGTTTTGTCAAGGAAAGATCTTCACCTGTGGCTTCAAGTTTAGGAGATGGGGAAGACAGGGTTGTGTTTAATCTATTTTAGCAACTGGGGTCCCCAATGTCAGCAACTGTGGTCCTTGGTGGTAAGAGCTGGGGAAGTTCTATGGTGGCTGTAAGAACTATTGATATCCTCAACAGCCTTCCAGGGTCTAGCAGGAAAAGGCCAGGACAGGCAGAATCAGATCCAGGGGTGTCTACATTCTCATCTGTGGTCTGGCTATAGGCCTGTGTATAGTGGCAGGGGCTACTTTAGGTCTGTGCATGATGGCAAGTGCCATGAACAGAGGTAATAGCTGGGATGGACTGTAGGAACACCTGTGTGGTGGGGACTGGCAATATGTACTTTTAAGCCTGCAGTAAATAGCTCTGGGCTGGCAGCAGGGATTTAGTGATTTATACGTGCAGGGGAAATTCAAATCTTAGGCTGTGCATGCTCATTTAAGCTCAGTGGAGGGCATCAGGAAAAATATGCCAGGCCTTTGGTGGTTAAAACTTCAGAGAGTCCTCTATCTCTGTGCTGGCTGTTGGTTTCATCAGTAGTGAATGCTGCTAGAGTTGTCAGTGGAGTAAGATACTGGAGTCCATGACAGTGAACAGTGCAGGGTCTTTTCAACAGTTGTGAAAGACCAAGGGGAGGGTAAATAGTAGCTGTGAGGCTACTAAGGTCCTCAGCCCAGAAGTCGGCTGTTGTAACATCCTGTGTTGAGAGCAGGCACCTGTTGGCTGAGGGATTCCATGTGAGTGATACTGGTAGTCTCTCTGTAATTATTCTTTGCTCCCAGCTGTCTCTAGATGTCTCAGCTATGTAGGTCACCCCAGGTTTGGGGGTGATGGTGCTAGTAGTGGTGAAACTGAATCTCATTATGTGGACAGTGTTCCAAAAGGCTGAGGAATCTGGTTGTTTTCCCTACTCTCCTTTTCCCTGTGGAGAACTGGCAAGTTAGGGAAATTTGTCTCTGTGATGAACTATGCTGTCCACTTGGAAATGGAGTGATGCTAGCAAGATAAAACTTCTCTTCTTTACCTTTTCCCATGGTTATTTGCAAGGTGTTTTTTTTTCTAGAGTTGTTTTCCTTATGGATAGCTGCCAAATTGTTACTTTTTGTAGGAGAAAGAATGGCTGGGATCTCCTACTCAGCCATCTAGCTGATGTCACACTCGAACAGATAAATTTCCAATTATTTGCTTATTTCATCACACTGCAAAGAGAGATATCTTAATGGTTCAGTGCTATATCCATCTTCCCCAATCCATTTCACCTCTAGATATTGTATGTAGTAATTATGGTGAAAGGAACATGTTTGTTTTGTTGTATGTAATTTTACATTTTCCTTTACTTGTATAAGAAACTTCTTTCTAAGGATGGTTTTGCTTTTTAAAATTAGTGAGGACACACATTTTTTTTTGAGCCAGAGTGTAGTGATGTCATCATAGATCACTGCAATTTCCATGTCCTAAGCTCAAGCAATTCTTCTGAGTAGGAGGGACTACAGGTGCCCATCACCACGCCCAGCTAATTTTTTTCTGTTTTTAGTTAAGACAAGGTTTTTCCATTGGTTAGGCTGGTCTTGAACTCTACTCTCCCTCCTCAGCTTCCCAGAATGCTAGGATTACAGGCCTAAGTCATAACACCCAGCCAACATACACATTCTTAATGGTATTACTTATTTAGTAATTTCTTTCCCACTTTGAGTTGCAGTGTTAACTATTGGAATGTTAACCCTTAGTATCATAGAAGAATTATTTTGTTGGCCAGTGGAACACTAGTTATGGTGAATTATGAGTCACACCACTTTAAAATACTATTTTGTGTTGGCTGCTCTTTCCAGAAATTTTTTAGGAGATGCCAAGCCATTCTTCACAACTGACTTTTTTTTTTTAAATTTTGTAGCTTATGATAATGGCTTTAATAGAGTCCCTATCCACAAAGCCCTGAAATCCTGATGAAAGGAATGTGGATACATTTTTTAAAAGATAGTAGTGAGAAGTCCTTGTGATACACATGTATTGTTGGTTTAGAGATGTGATCATTGCACCATGACTTTCTTTTCTTTGATATTTATTTTATTTATTCTAAAAATTAATATACTTAATTTTTAAAGAGAGGTTCTAGGTTTAAAGAAAAATTGTGCACAAAGTGCAGAGGTCACATAGAGTGTATACCCCCAACCTTCAATTTTCCTTATTATTAACATCTTGCATTGGAATGGAAGATTTGTTGCAATTGATAAGCTAATATTGATACATTATTAAAGTCCGTAGGTTAGAATAGGGCTTACTATTTGTATTGTATAGTTCTTTGTGTTTTCAAAAATGCAATGGAAAATATCTGTCATAAGTATCTATCATAAGTATCTATCGGAGATAGAATAGAGCCTTTAAAATCCCCTGTGTTCCACTTCTTCATTCCTCTTGCCTACCTCCTTAATCCCTGGCAACAACTGATTCTTTGCTGCCTCTATAGTTTTGCCTTTTCAAAAATGTCACCTGGTTGGAATCATATAGTACGCAGCCATTTCACATTTACTTCTTTCACTTAGTAATCTACATCTTAAGTTTCCACCAGTCTTTTCATGGCTCAATTCCATGACTTTTTAGCACTGAATGATATTCCATTGTGTGGATATACTATAGCTGATTTATTCATTCACCTCCTAAAGGACATCTTGGTTTTCTCAAAAGTTTAGCAATTATGAACAAAGCTTCTATAAACATCCATGTGAAGGTATTTGTATTGACTTAAGTTTTTACCTTGTTTAGGGTAAATACCATGGAATGTGACTGTTAGATCACATAGTATGTTTAGTTTTGTAAGACACTGACCAAATACTCTTTTAAAGTGGCTATACTATTTTGTATTTTACTAGTAATAAATGAGAATTCCTGTTGCTCTACATTCTTGCCAGTATTTGGTGCTATCAAAGTGATAGCATTTAGTGATTCAGACAGTGATTTAGATTTTCATCATCTTAGTAGGTGGGTAGTGATCTCTATCTTATTGTTTTAGTTTGCAGTTCCCTAATGACATATGATGTTGAAAATCTTTTCATGACTTAATTTTCCACAGAGTACTATTTATTGTCAAGAATACCCCTAGTAGGTTTTTTATTGAAACACTTTAATTTTTTAGAGGAGTTTTAGGATCACAGGAAAATTAAGAGAAAAGCAAAGAGATTTTCTATATCCCCCATAGCCACACACAAATATAGCTTCCCCTATTATCAACATCCCTTACCAGAGTGGTACATTTGCTATAATGAATGAACCTACAGTTTTAGAGACAGAGTCTTGCTCTACCACCCAGGTTACAGTGTAGTGACACCATCATAGCTCACAGCAGCTTCAAACTACTGGGTTCAAAAGATTATCCTGTCTCAGCCTCCCAAGTAGCTGGGACTATAGGTCCATGCCTAATAATTTTTTTTGATTGAAAATAGTTTATTTTATTTTATTTTATCCTATTACTTTTTGAGGGTGACTATTATGCTTCCTGAAATGTTCGGTGGAATCAGTGTGACTTCTTGAATAAAGCTTCTTAGTCACTTCATATGAAAAATGGTTGTATTTGGCAACTATGTTAAATTAATCTGACATAGTTTTATATCACCAGATTTAGTTTTTAGTATATGCTTTGTATGAAAAATCCAAAGGCTGTAAATAGCTGACTAGGATAATATGATGACTGCCTCTCAAAGTAATAAAGGGAT
Source organism: Galagoides demidoff (assembly GCA_963574575.1). Lineage (NCBI taxonomy): Eukaryota > Metazoa > Chordata > Mammalia > Primates > Galagidae > Galagoides > Galagoides demidoff. Next base: position 10,995 of record CAUYQV010089095.1, read on the forward strand.
TTTAATATGAGTGACAGCCGTTATAAGTTGGTCATTCACTTGGATAGCTTGTAAATGAGTTTTCTGTCTATTTCCCTATGAGTGTCCTATCCATGCAAGTATATAAGAACTCAAAATGTGTTTCTTTGGACTCAGTGAAGAAAGAGACCCATTCTCAGAGAAGGGAAGACCAGCGTGCTGGGTCTGTAGCCTCAGATTCCAGCTAGTTACATTGGTGTCAAAATATTGTTAATGAGATTGTCACTGAAAAACATTCAATTTTAGGATTAAAGTTTAATTTGGATATCTTGCCTCCCTGAGGGAAGGTGTGACACATTTGTAAGTTTCCCGGAGTAAGTTTCTCTGGGAAATAGAATAATTTCATTTCTTAGAGATCTTAAGAGTGAGGTTAAACTAATCTGGTGGAGTTTATATGTACTCTGACTTGGATTAAATGCACACCAAGGTCACTTTCTACCTTGTGATTCTTTAAAAGTAGCTTTTATATTTGAATGTCACTTCTGTGCACCGTATTTAACAGCAGAGTTAATAACTTCTTGATTATCTTAAGGATTATTCCAAAATATTTAAGATAAACAAGAGTAAAAACGGATTGGAGATCATCTTTCAATCCCATGGAACACCTGATATAGTTTATCCTTTTAGCATAGCAAAAATCTCTTAAAATATTTCTGGCAGACTACTGTTCTTAAAACAACAACAACAACTACAAACCCTTTTCCATCCCTTGTCAAAATAAATCAAAGCATGGTAATCTCCACATGCATTTAAAAAGGGAGCAAAATGATGTAAGATCACTGCATATACCATATTATTCCAAAAATTACATTTATTTTTTCCATGAGAGGAGAAAAACGAATCAAATATCAAAGGAGAGAATTGTTCCCTTTTATTACAATCATTTCCTCTTCTATGGAGATAATTAAATATAGCTTAAAAGAAGAGTGTGAGTCAAAGAAAGTAATTTCAAAGGCCAGAAGCTAATGTTTGCTTGCAAGATTCATCTGTTAAAGGCATACTATCAGTAAAATGCTCACTTCCACTTTAGTATTATAACTACTGAGATGACCTAAAAAAGATAGGAAATGTGAAAACAAACTAGTCTCTGTTAGAACCAAGACTATAACCTGATGTATTTTAGTAAATAAAATGTTATTGGAGCAATTTTAACTAAGTTCTCCCTTCCACACCATCTATCTTTGTCTTAAAAAAAAATGATCATTTTATTTCTGTTCAAGGATGTGATGAGGAAGATAGGCTCAGGTAACAAATAGCAAAAGTAACACAAAGTTGATGCAGTAAAAACTGCTAACCAAATACTTTAAGATACACCTGATAATTTTTTTTAAAATCAAGAAAATAACCATAGAAGAATCATACATATAAACCATGTAAAGACACATTTCAAATTTATCAGAAACAAATGATGTTTTTACACCCGAAATCCTGAATAAAAACACACACATGCACAAGCACAAACACACACATACACACACACACACACACACAGAAGAAAAAAATAAGCAAGGAAATTCTTTCTAATAGTTGGCTTCATGAATACAACTGCTCTCCTGTTCCAGTAGCGGTTGCTAGCCAAATAAAACATCACCGTTCCACTAGGAAATGGCTAGCTAAACAGAAAGTGCCATGAATCTGCTGCTGATGAATATACAGACTTCTCCATGAAGTCCCCTGTGTCAAAAATTGTTATAGAGGCTTTTTGTTGTTTAGGACAGTCCCAAGACTGGTTGCTCAGTGTTATGTAAATGACAAATGACTAGAAAAAATATTGGTGTAGGTAAATAAGGAAATCGCTTTCCTAGTGAAAGGATCCAAACAGGTTCAATAGCCATCTGAATGCAGCTTCTTAATATCTAAGAGAGCATGCTTGTATTCTTTAGTGAAATTGAATATTATTTATTATTTTTTTAAACAGCATGAATTTGCATAGATGGGTCCTTCCAGGGGAGTGGAGGAATCCAGGAATTTGAGGTAGAGCCCTTTTGCTTATTCGTAAGAGGACTAGACTTAATTTTATTTTCACCTACAAATACATGGTGAATTTGGGGACCAGGTGAAACAACATAGCAGATAGTTTGTATATTTCTCTCCTTCTTTTGAGAGGTTTTTTTAGAAACGATTTTTTAAGTATTAATCAAGTAGTGCAAAGATTCCTTAGTTTCTTTCTTTTATTTTTCTTTTGCAAAAGTTGTTGTCCATTCTCCCTTGCTTAGGGATTTCAAATGTATTTTTGATTGCAATATATCCAATCATTTTATTTGTCATTTTCAAACAGGAAAAACCAGAAAATTATAGTTGTATATAACCCACTAACTATATCAAACACGTTAATATAAAATATATATGTTTTAAACCGTTGGAATGTAAATAAAAAAAAAAAAAACTTCAACAAAGTTTCCATTATTTTTTATACCCTCATGCCCAGTCCAGGAAAGAAGGTGAAATTAAAAACATAGACACCTTCCAATGAGAATAGCATTTGACCACAGAAGAATGAATTACCACAAACCTTAAAATAGTACAAACTGTAAGTAGAGGATGGAAAACTTTATATTTTGACTTTCTTCCAGCTTAAAAAATCTAATATGTAGGTGAGGCACAGAACTATTTGGCTTGCAGATTTGTTGTGCAAATCGAAATATAGAAACTTAATTAAGTTTCCCCACATCATATCTTCTAATTAGAACACAGAAACTTAATTTTCTGGTCCAGATTTTGTATTTGTTGTTTCGATTAAGTAAGTTCAAATACAAAGCTGTCCAAATAAGGGAGCTGCCATATTTCAGAGGCTGTCGAGAAGGAAGGGCCACTAATGTGGTAACGATTTGATAACTAAGAAATGAATCATCGTCTTCTTTGGGCCTTCCCTGAGTAACATTGTTAATGCCACACATTCCTAAGCCACTTCTAACCCACACAGGAAGACTCACTTCATTTGATTACTGTTGCTTTTTCATGATTCAAACATATATCATCCATAGTAACTGCTCTATTTTACCAATGTTAAGTTCATCTTCAAAAGCTAAAAGGCGTGAGTCTGTTGTTGAGAATATTTAAAAGAATGGTCACTGAAAAAAAGGTTTCAGAATTTTTTGAACAATAGCAGCATATTTGTAATACACACACACACACACACACACGCACACATTTTAGCTTTCTTTGATGACTAACTTAAAGGAGACAATCATTAGTTATTTATTCTTTTGTGTATTCCTTGGGCATGTAAGGAAATGAAGCCAAAGATGTACGTCCCAGTAGAATTCTACCACTGGACTGGATAAATTAAGTGGCCTGAGTTCATTAAGAAAATTATTCAACTCTATAGTGACTGTGGGATTTTTGCTCCTGTCACGGCCTCCACCCTATGCAGCAAGCTGCCACTTCGTCCTTCACACACAATTCTCATTCCAGCCCCTCTGCCTTTGAGTGTGTTTTGCCTCCAAGCTGAGAAGTCTTCAACGTGCTTTCTAATTATCCAAATCCTTCATAATCCCCCTACCAAAATTAGGTCACACTTTCTCCACAAAACCTTCCCCAGTTTCTCTGACTGCTATTTACTTCTTTGTTATCTAAATTCCTTTAGGACAGATAGTGCGCCTCATCCCGCTTAGCAGTAGTGGATTCAGTGTCTGGAATCTTTCTGCAAGTGCACAGTGTGACTTAGCTCTCTCGCCTCGGGGGCTATAAAGCCCAAAGACAGAGCCCCGTCCCTTCTTTTTATGTGTTCAGCTTCACATCTCCTCCTACCCCCACCCCCAGCCCATCCTTCCCTCTGCCCACAGTGCAGATTCTACAACAGAGGCTTAAAAATATCTGTGCACTGATGGGTCTTGACAGAATAAGATTCAGGAGACTGGAGGGCTGTTTGGACAGACAGTCTGCAGCAGGTTAAAAAAATAAAACAACACTTATTCATATCAGAACTTAGAATTTAATATAAATTTCTGTTAAAAAATTCTTAGCAAGTAATTGCTATTTTTTTTAATGTTCTTTATATTCTCAGCTCTTACACTGGTTAATATGTAACCACTAAGTAATTAGTTTGGTGACAAAACAATATATAACTTATATAACTGTCACAAAGTAAAAGAAACAGAGAGGAATGAAGTCAGTAGATCTTTGCTGAAAATCTGCTATGTGTGAGACCCCATGCTGGGTTCTGGAATAGCTAAAATGAGAAGATACCACTGACCCTTATGAAATTCCTCAGGGACTCGAATTTTTCTAACTCGGTTATTACCATACAATTGTAATGATATCCAGAATCAATGTACTTCCATTATCTTTTTCATACGTATACATAGATTCAGAGTTTATTTGAATTGAAAGAAGTGTTGCCAGTTCTTTTAATGTAGTCAAATGCTATATATTTCTCACACTCAACCCAAGCGATACCTTCTCTGTAAGATCTCACTCAGTATCACCAATCCTATGGAGTTGGTCCTTCCTGTGATCTCCTTTACGCTAATGATTTATACCACTCTTTATCCTTTAATACTTTTTGTTGTTGTTTAGCAGAGAAGGGTCTCTGTATGTTGCTCAGGCTGGTCCAAACTCCTGGCCTCAAGCCATTCTTCAGCTTCAGCCTCTTAAACCACTGGGATTACAGGCGTGAGTCATTGCCTTTGTCCAACTTTATCCCTTATATCAACGTCTGTGACTATTTGTTTCCAAAATAATATTATATTTATTGAAAATTTTGAATTTACAAACCTAAAGAGGATCCAGATTAAGTAGTTTTTAACAAATTGTGAATATTTATGGATATTATGTAGCTACAAAAATAGTAATTAAAATAATGTTTGAATCACAAAGAAAGTTTGAAATTAAGAAATGCTCATTTTCATGACTTAAGTATATGTATTGCTTGACCCATAATTTTTTTTTAAATTAACCCTAAAGAGATAATGAGAGAGGTGTTATAATGATTTTAAAATCATATAAGATTCTAGTGATTCTATTATAATAAGCCGAAGGAAGAAGAAAACTAAAGTCTTAAATTTCAGAAAAAGAGGAAAAATTGCATGATTGTATTGAAGCCTGTTCTATTCAGTAAGCATTGATAACCATGTTATAAAAGCAATACTTATTGCTTTAAAATCTTTAAAATATAGCCACTATATAAAATGAACTAAAAGCATAAATTCTGATTTTATATACTTGACAATTGAGTATGTGAACTCATCCTAGAAAAAGTGCTAGATACTTCATTACTGAATATCACTGCAGTCACCTTTGAATTACTTCACTTGGGAAGCTATGCAGTTATGCCAGCCCTCATTATGTTGTACACAAAAACACAAAACAATAATGAAAACTGTTCAGCAAGACACCAGCACAAACTGAAACATGCCTGTAATGCTAGTGGTTTGGGAGACTGAGGCTGAAGAATGGCTTGAGGCCAGGAGTTTGAGACTACCTTGAGAAACATACAGAGACCCTCAACTGCTAAATAGCTGTGAGACAATGATATATCGAGGTTATGATACCTTATTGAGTTGTTTGTACAGTGCTTCCAACTTAAGCACATGGTGGCAAATTTGAAAACTTTGTTGTCAGACTTTGTTTGGCAATAACTCTGATGGTAATTCCAGAAAAAAGTTCCGAAATTGCTTCAAAGGGTGGACTAGGTGCTGGTTTTGGCTCATAGCTTTTCAAGGGGAGTACTTTGAAGGTGACTGTAGTGATATTCAACAATGAGATATGTAGTACTTTTTCTAGGATGAGAACATTAATTATTGACCACATATTGAGAATAGTGCCTCAATAAACACAAAGATGCAAGTATCTCTTTGATATACAGATTTCTTTTCCTTTGGATAAATAATCCAGGATGGGTTTGTGGATAATGTGATTTCTATTTTTATTTTTTCATTTTTTTAATATTTATTTATTTATTTATTTATTTCTTAGACAGAGTCTCACTATGTTGCCCTCAAAAGAGTGCCATAGCATCACAGCTTGTAGCAACCTCCAATTCTTGGGCTTAAATGATTCTCTTTCCTCAGCATCCCAAGTAGCTGGGACTACAGGAGTTCACCACAATGCCTGGCTATTTTTTGGTTATAGTTGTCATTGTTGTTTGGCAGGCCCTGGCTGGGTTTGAACCTGTCAGGTCCAGTGTATGTAGCTGGTGCCCTTGCCACTGAGCTACAGGTACTGAGCCCTATTTTTAATTTTTTAGCTGTGCTAAATTACATTTCCATCAAGAGCTATGAAAGGTCCCTTTCCCCTGCATTCCTACTAACATTAGTTATTATTATTATTATTTTGGACAATTGGCATTCTAACTGGAACAAAGTAATTTACTTTGGTTTTGATTTGCATTCCCCCATGATTAGAGATGTTGAACATTTTTTTATAAGCTTATTGGTCATGGGTATGTCTTCTTTTGAGAAATACTTAGTTACTTCTTTTGCTTATTTTTAAACGAGATTATCTGTTCTTTTGCTATTGACTTGAGTATCTTATATACTCTGGATGTTAATCCTTTCTTATATGCATAATTTGCAAATGTTTTCTCCCATTCTGTAGGTTGTCTCTTCACTCTGAAGACTGTTCCATTGCTTTCATAAGCTTTTTAATTGAATATAATTCAATTTGTTAATTTTTCTTTCTAAGAGCTGTGCTTTTGAAGCCTTAACCATAAAATTGTTGCACAGACCAATATCATCAAGTATGTGCTCTATTTTTTCACTATTTTCATAGTTTTGGATCTTATATGTATTTCATAGTTTTGGATCTTATATGTAAGTCTTTAATCCATTTGAGTTGATTTTTGTGCATGGTAAGACATAATGGTCTAGCTTCATCCTCTCATATGTGAATATACAGTTTTTCCAGTACCATTAATTGAAAAGGCTACAATTTCTCCAAGTATATTCTTGTCACCTTTGTAAAAATATTCAATTGGATGTAAATAATATATTTATTTCTGGGTTCATTATTCTGTTTTTTGGTCTAAGTATTTGTTTTCACAATATTGCCATCCTGTTTAGGTTACTATATCTTTGTAGTATATTTTGAGGTCAGGTAGTGTGATGTCTGTAGCTTTGTCCTTTTTCAGAAGAGTTGGTATTAATTTCCTGTTAAGAGAATGGGACAGATCATAACTAAATTAAATCTGTAACAAAATAGTTACACAGAACATTAAGAAAATGGAAAGTTGGTTTTTTAAAAAGATAAACAAAATTGACAGACCTCTTGATAGATTAACCAAAAACATAAAAAAGGACCCACAAAGCTCAATCAGAAATTAAAAAGGAGACAGCAAAACTGATACCAAAGAAGTACAAAACACTATCTGTGAATACTATAAAAATCTCTATGCACATATACTGGAAAATGTTGAAGAAATTAAAAAACTCCTGGAAACACACAAACTCCTTCAGTTCACTCAGGAAGAAATGGAGCTTCTAAACAGATCAATATCAAGCAATAATAAAGAAACAATTAAGAAAAAACACTTTTCAATGAAAAAAATTCACAGACCAGATGGTTTCACACCTGAATTTTACTAGATCTACAAAGACGAACTGGTTAACTATACAGGAAAAATTATTTCATAATGTCAAGAAGGAAGGAGTCCTCCCTAATATTTGTTCCTACATACCAATGCCATGAGGGACACAACAACAACAACAACAACAACAACAAACTACCAATATTCCATATGAATATAGATGCAATGATTCTCAATAAAATTCTAACAAATCAAAGTCAGCAGTACATCAAAAAAATAATCCACCACAACCAAATGGGCTTCATTCCAGGGATGCAAGGATGGTTCGACATAAGCAATCTATAAATGTGATTCACTGCATAAACAGAAGAAAAAACAGAGACCATATGATCAGCTGAAGAGATGCAAAGAAAGCATTAGACAATTTTCAGCACCCTTTTATAATAAGCATGCTTAATAAAATAGGCCTAGATGAAATATATCTCAAAATTATAAAAGCCATATGTAACAAACCCATAGCCAACATCTTACCAAACAGGGAAAAAATGAAAACAACCCTTCTTAAATCTGAAACAAACAAGGTCCCCCATTGTTACTACTTTTATTCAACATAGCTATTCTATGGCTAGATGCTGGTCATAATAATCACAAAAGAGAAGGAAGTCCAAAGGGTATCTAAATAGGAACACAAAAGATCAAATTGTCACTCTTTGCTGATGATATATAATCTTATATCTAGAAAACACCAGAGAATCTGCCAGAAGATACCTAGCATTGATAAATAAATTCAGCAGAGTCCCAAGTTACAAAATCAATGTATGCAAATCAATAACATTCCTATACAACCAACAATAATCAAGTTGAGAATCAAATCAAATACTCAAAACTTTTAACAAAAGCAACAAAGAAAATAAAATACCCAGGAATATATTTAACCAGTGAGCTAAAAGACCACAAGTTGGAAAGACCAATGAGGGAGAACCACAAATTACCAAGGAAGGAAATTATGGAGTATTTAAACAAATGGGAAAATATATCATGTTTCTGGAACAGCAGAATTAGCACTGTTAAAATTTCTCTACCCCCAAAATTTATCCACAGATTCAATGTAATCCCCATTAAAATACCAACACCATTTTTTTGCATATCTAGAAAAATACAATTCTATGCTTCATATGGACTCAGAACCACAGGCACCACCCTGAATAGAAGCCTTTCAAAAGAAGTAGACCAATGGCCAACAAACACATGAAGAAATGCTCAATGTCTCTAATCATCAGGGAAATGTAAATAAAATCCACAATGAAGTATCATCTAACTCCAATGCGAATGGCTTTTACCAAAAAAAAAAAAAAAATCCCAAGACAATGGATGCTGATGGGAATGTGGGGGTAGTGGAACTACAAACTAGTACAGCCTAATTTTCTATGGACAATTGTTGGGAGATACCTCAAAGAACTAAAAGTAAACCTACTATTTGATCCAGCAATCCTACTATTGGGTAATTACCAAAAGGAAAAAAGATGTGTGTACTTGAATGTTATTGCAGCACAATTCATAATTGCAAAGATGTGGAAACAACCTAAGTGTCAATTAATACATGAGTGGTTTACTAACATGTGGTATATGTACACCATGGAGTAATACCCAGCCATAAAAAATGATCTAGTGTATTTTGTAACAACCTAAATGGAAGTGGAGATTATTTTTCCAAGTGAAGTTTCACAAGAATGGAAGAACCAACACCACAGGTACTCACTATTAAACTGGAACTAATAAGTCAACACCCCCATGTGCACATTTGGTAGTAAAACTCAAAAGGAAAGAAAGTAAGTGGGAGGGGGCAGAAAGGGAGAGGTAAATTCACACCTAATGGGTACACAGCATACTTTCTGGGTGGTAAGAACACTTATAACTTTCACTCAAACTGTATAAAAGTAATTCATGTATCCAAAACATTTGCCTACTAAGTGTTTTAGTTATGTGAAATCTTCTGAAATTAAAAAAAAAAAGATTGGTAGAATTCAGCAATGAAGTCATCTAATACTACACTTTTCTTTGTTGGGAAAGTTTTTATTACTGGTTTGATGTTAATTTTGTTATTTGTTATTGATCTGTTCGGGTTACTTGTTATTGATCTATTCAGGTTTTCTGTTTCTTTCTGGTTCAGTCATGGTAGGTTACATGTCCAGAAATTTATCTATTTCTTTCAGGTTTTCCAATATGTTGACATATAATTGTTCACAACAGTCTTTAATGGTCTTTTGTATTTCTGGGTATCAGTTGTATTGTTTCCTTTTTAGTCTCCAATTTTATTTATTTGTATCTTCTTTCTTTTTTTCTTAGTCTAGCTAATGGCTTGTCAATTTTGTTTATCTTTTCAAAAAACCAACTGTTCATTTTGTTGTTCTTTTGGATTTTTAAGTTTTATTTCATTATTTTTATTATTTCTTTTCTTATACTAATCTTATACTAGTTTTTTCTTTCTTTTCTGGTTCCTTTAGCTGCATCATTAGTTTGTTTATTTGAAAGCCTTCTATTTTTTGATGAAGGCATTTGTTGCTATAAACTTCCTTCTTCTTATTGCTTTTTTGTATCTCATAGATTTTGGTATGCTGAATTTCTACTTTCATTTGCTTTTAGGAATTTGTTGATTTCCTCTTCAATTCCTTACTTGGCCCATTGTTCTTTCAAGGACATGTTATTTCATTTTCATTTACTTGTACAATTTCCAAAGTTTCTCTTGTTATTGACTTTTAGTTTTATTGTGCTGTGGTCTGAAAAGTTACCTGATATAATTTTTAATTTTAAATATTTGTTGAAACTTGTTCTGTGGCCTAACATATCATCTATCCTGAAGTAGTGTCCACCTGCTGTTGAGAAGAGTATTCTGCAGCTATTGAATATAATGTTCCCTGAAGGCCATGGGGTTCTCCTTTGGCTGGGATTTCAGGAGTCAGTGGTGGAAATGTGGACTCCTAGGGACTCCCTTTTGCCCTTTCCCCCCACCATGGGGGCTACATCTTGGTGATCCCAGCTGGGGGCTTCATTTCCATCTCTAGGCAGCCATCCTGAGTTTCCATGCCTCAGAGAGTCTTTGCCACTTTTGCTCAATTCTAGTGTTCTTCTTTAGAAAGTCTCTTCATCGTGTTGTTAGCTATTTTCCATTTTGGTCCTTCTTTATGGAGGAGGAGAGTGCTTTGAATGCAGCTATCTTGATTACATACATCTCTGGCTTTGTTGACTTTGAGTTTGTAAGTTTAGCACGCCAGAATATACAGCTAAAATATCACATTCCTGAGTGAACAACAAGATTTGAAGGGATGAATTGTTTTTGCCACCAGATATATGCAAGGAAAAGTAAAAAAATCATGCAACATAATATTCAGTCTCATGTGAATTTTAGTCAAATTATATGATGACTTTAGGCTACTGTCTTCTCCAGAAGTGAGCTTTAGATTTGACAGCTGCAGGAAAAGGGAGAATTCTTACTGGAAGTACAGGAAACCTGAAGGTTTGGTGATAGCTGAGCCTTCCTGTAGAATTGGAAAGACAGTAGGCTCACCATGTGCAATTTAGGATTTCATTTGTGAGATTTGTGATTGCAACAGCCTTCACCGGGAGTACATGGTGATGAAGATGAGTCACATGTGGTGAAAAAGAAGCCAGCAGGAAGTGTAATGTCACACCAGAAAGTATAATGTTACAAAACCAAGAAAAAAGAAGACATCAAGAAGGAGTTAATCAAATGTTGCAATATGGTAGGGGACGATCAGGCCGGTTAGATTTAAGAGAGAGAAACAAATCTATAAATTTCACCTTCTAAACTTTCAGTCACATTTCATAAATACACACATCAATCTTATAAATTAAAATTTCCAACATTTTTCAGTATCGTATGTTGCAATTTTAAAATTATTCTGAGTCAGAGAGTTGGTTCTACACATTTGAATCAAGACTTAAACTTCAAGTTGTCTTTTTCCTGGGAGTCAGTAGCAATATCTTTATATCTATCTATTCAACCACATTATATCTCTCCAACTTTCTGTAAAGAAATATTTCCAAAATTTAATAACTACTACAGGATACTTTTGGGGTCATGAGGAAGCATAAAGCTGAGTATCTTGGCAGATACAGATGTAGGGCCATGGTGCTGTCCTTCTCATTGGCCAACTGTGATCCAGGAGATCAAAGAAGTCATACTACCTCAGATGGAGTCTCAGAGAACAGAATTCAAGATGCATCCTCAGTTGTCTAATTCTCTCTTAAGCATCTTGACTAACTTAATAAATGATGCAACCAATTCCAGGATAAAAGCTTTGATCTTCAACATATTTCTGCAAAAGTTTATCTATTGTGCTGCCATTTTCAGTGCATTTGTTCAGTTCCTCTCAACCTCCTGTACCCTGCTCTTTGCCTTGGGGGGTGTGGGTGTGGCATTTATGGACTTGCACCCTTGGCCTCCTTGTGTTTTATGGCTCTGCTTGTTTTGTCCAACAGGAAAAACAGACAGGAGATTAGAAGGAAGGACAGTGACTTCAGACCATGAGTCTTCTTTCCTTCTGTGGGGCTAAATTGGAGAGTTGCTATTTTCCTCTATGGAGGTCATGGCTCTTTTTGTCGGATTCAGGTAACTACACTCTCCCTTTGCTGCTGATGCTCATATGGGCGACTCTCTCCCTGCTGTGGGTAGCCCAGGTCTGCATCCTTACCCTAATCCACTCACACCTGTGTAAATAGCTCTTTTACTCATTTTGCCTTAGTTTCCTCCATTTGTGTGATTCATCTACTTCTTGCAGGGATCTTGACTGACAACCTATTGTTGATCATCCTCTTGGGCCATGGTGAAATCATTGAAAACTATCAATAACCCACTGTTTTTGCTCCTTACAATGAATTTATTTCAAGTCATCTGAGTTTTATTATCATAAGAGCTACATAAAATAATGTACTTCTCACCATCCCCCTGGATTTCATTTAAGTAAGGAAAAAAAAACTGATAGGAGGGTGATATTTTTAACTGATGATTCTACAAAGCTTCCAGTATCTTCTTTAAATCTCCTGCATCTTCTTATCTTCATTTTGACTTAATTGTTTATGTAATTCCACAGGATTTAGGATTTTACTTAGGTGCACAGGTGTTTAGACTGTCTTTCTTTAAAATATCTTTTAAAATGAAAAATCTTAATTCTTAATATTTACATGCTGTACTTTCTACCCTGCAACCCATAGTATTTCTTTGATATCTTTTCTTTTTTTTTTTTTCTTTTCCCTGCGCTCTGCATTTCCGATCATTTTGCTTTTTTTCCCCATGGTAGCTTCTCACCTATGTATGCTTTTTCCAACCCCTCTCTTCTTCCCAGCTTCTGTCAGAGAAATTCTGAGTCAAATTTCGCTTATCTCATTCAGTTTAGACTCTTTGAAAAAAGCACATACCACAGACTGCAACTGAGGCGTGGGATCTTTCCATATACAGCCTAGGCTGAGGGAGGGTTAATAAGCCACACATTTTTCAAAATGAAAATCACTTATTCTGATTTTGCTTTTACCGATGGTTTTTTAAATTGGATATCTGCCAGTTATTTCCATACACGTAAGTACTATAATTTTAGATTTCTCTCAATTTTCAGCAGTTTGTTCTACACACAGTTATATGTGTTTACAATGTGTGTGAGTATGTGACCTGCATTGCCTTTGACAACTAGGCAAGCTTCCAGAGAGGAAAGCTTGAAATGCATAATCAGCCTTCTCTGCAGCCCAGATTTTTAGCCACGTGAACTTAGATAAAATGTTTTCATGATTATATAAATTATTAGAACCTGATACAAAATTTCCTTGAAAGGGTCCCATGGATTGCTTTATATGTCAAAAACCATCTCACACAATATTATCTTGGTATCTGTGGCTGCCATTATAACTGTACATGATGTATTAGCTGCTCGAGTGATAGAGATAAATCACTTTGGGGACCCCATTCATTCTTATTTTTAACAGACACTTTGTATTTTATTCATATATTTTGTGTTTCAGAAAGAGTAAAGGAAATAGAGGATGAAGTATTTTATCAAATGCAAATCTGTTTTCCTTCCTAAGGAACCAGTGGAAATGGAGGGTTATAAAAATATATAACTAATATCAAGTTAATGCTATTTAAACACAACTGTTATATTAAAAGTATTTATATTAGCTGCCTATGAAAAGGATAGCAAGGGTAGGCTGTTGTTGTGTATTATTTTAAGTGAGACTCTTAAGATTTCTGAAACTCAAATTGCTCTCTTAGTAAATTAAAATGCCATTTATCATTATCATCAACATCAAATAACATTTCTCAAGCACACACATGCCTAGATCTCTGCTGGGAATTTTATCAAGCAAGGTCAAGGGAAATGACACCTCCCTTCAAGAGCTCACAGTAGATGCTAATGATGTGGACAAATATCCATAAATACAATGTATGATGTCTTATAGAATCAAGTCATTTTGCTTAAATATAGTAAGGTGAGGCAACATCACCAAGGATTTGCTATCCTCGCCTGCAAATATCAAGATTTGGTGCTAGGCTGGGTGGCAAAATATTTATTTAGAAATATAAGAGATTTTATGTGACATTACATTGGTATAAATTGGTATACTATTGTGGAAAGCAATTTGTCACCATTAATTAAAATTAGAAACAAATATTTTTTGACTCAGTAATCCTACTTTTAGAAATTTTTATCCTATACACAGACTCACATACGAGGGTTGATTCAATGGAATATTGTTTTTAAAAAAGTAAAGGTTAGAATAACCTAATGTAAGTCACTCAGGTATTTTGAATAAATTATGCTGTGTCTATAAAATAAAATGCCATATAGCTTTGTAAAAGCACAAGTTGAAATAAGCAAGATACAGAACAGCGCATAGAATGTGCTGGTCACTGCAATCTAACCTGAGAAGATACAAATGAATGTGTGTGTGTGTGCATTTTTTAAAAATAGTGATTTTAGTTAAATTTTAAAAAGAGATTCTGTATAGGTCAAACTATGGCTCTCTTTAACTTTATTTTATGTTGCTACTTAAAAAAAATTTTTTTTTAGAGTGAAATCTCCAAAAAGTCAGCTACTAAATATTATTAAGGTTACAGCATCTTTTCTCATTTCCATCCCGTGAAAACTGATCATTTCTCCTACTCCTACAAATTTCTTCCTAAAATCATTCATACAGGTCACTTCAGTGAAACCCCCTTTTGAGTATTTCTGCGGTCAGTGTATATAACCTCCATGATCAAAAAGCTCCTTCAGTCGACTACCACTTGATGAAACAGTCTGTCTTTTGTTTGCTCTGTAGCATTTTTTCAATTAATAATCAACCAATAAATATATATTAAACATCTGCTATTTATATACAAATACGCAACACATACACATTAAGTAAACTTCAAAGGGAGCCTTTCAATTCTATCTAGGATTTCCTAGAACAATCAGTGATGATCACTCATATCCTCTATGTGTGGATAACCTTTACTAACACAAGCAGCTGCTTTCTGTATTTTTGCATATAACACTGATGATCTCCCCTGTTTTATATGGGAGGCTCTATGCCTTTGGACTCTTAGCTCAATAAACATTTTGAGGGGGGTGGGCTGCAAAGAGGCAAATCTAAATTCATTTTTGCCAGCACAAGTACAAGAGTTACCTAACAGTTTAATTCTGTTTTGGTTTCCAATTACTTTATTAATCACATCCTGCATTTGAGAAGTAAATTTGGAAGACCAAGGTGGACTGGAATGGAGGGAACTTTTCTAAACACTTCTGGTTGATCAGAGGGAAAGATAACTAATAGCAAACCCCTGGGAGAAGAGCTTGTCTAGTGCTCCTTCCCAGACAGAGCTCTCCCTTAGCCTCACTCATACTAAAGTTCACTGAGTATTTTTGTACTCATTCCAGGGGGTTCATTAGTATCAATTTAGCATCTCACTACTTGGAGCAGCTTGTCAGTAGTAGAAACTTAGAGATGTCACCACATACTCATCATTCCAAATAGTTTCCAACTAAAAGTTTTGGTCACAAAAATTCAATTTTTCATTCTTTGATTCCTTTCTCTGAGCTGGTTACTTATTTATAACCAAGCATTGCTCTGGCACCAAACTACCTCCATTTTGAATATTTATCTTGCACAGAATTGTTCCAGGGCATTTTCAATCTAACTGCATTAGGGCCACCAGCTGTCCCTTGTTTAATTGCTTGTTTATAAACACCTTCTGCCCTCATCAAAGAGCTCTGGTAAGATTAGAACGTAAGATCCCCGAGGGAAAGGATTCATTTCCAGCATCTAATACAGGGCCTGGCAGAGAGCTTACATTCAATAAATATTTGTCGAAAGGCTAAATATTTGTTGAATGAATTAGTCAGACATGATTCCTCTTTATAGAAAGCATGCTCCATATCACGTTATAAATCACATTAGATTTTCCCTTATTTGGGTTGGAATTATTGAAGAAGCTTCAATTCCAAAAAGTATTTGAAAGAGTGGGTATACTAGTTTCCTAGATTTGCCATAACAAATTGCCACAAACTGTGTGGCTTAAAACAACAGAAGTTCATTCTTTCACCATGCTGGAGTCAGGAGACCAAAGGGGAAGCATGAGTAGGGCGGCAAAGCCTCTGCAGACCCTGGGGAGAATCTGGACTTGCTGCTTCCATCTTCCTGTGGATGCTGGCAGTCCTTGGCTTTTGGGCTTTTGGCTACACACTCTAGTCTCTGCCTCTGTCCTTATATCACCTCATCCTTTGCCTATTTCTATCTCTTTTGTTTTTTTATCCCACATCATTGGGGTTTACAGATTCCAGGAATTTGGAGATAGACATATCCTATTACATAGGGGTTCCTTGGAAGCAACATTCACACTTAAATGAGCTACAATAAGAATATGAGAATTATCTGAGGACCATTTTTTTTCTTTTTTCTTGTGTCCTTGTTTATTTTGATAAAACTATGAGGGGGCTTCTTGCAAAGTACACATTTGGGAATTAACTCCATGAGTGGGAGAGGCATGAGAACACCCATAAAGTTGGTATACAAATATAAGAATACTGTTTTTAAGGGTTTTGATTCAAGATTAAATCATAGGATTTAGTTCACCTTTCATTTTCCTCCTATGCTTCCATTTTAATGAAAATGAAGATGGCATGCCTGTTATTGAAGGATGTGGTCTGTATGGCATGCCTGTTAATGAAGGATGTGGTCTGTATGTGGAGATTCTGGAAACTCAGTGAGTTTTATTTATTACAATGGAAAAGGAAAGTCAGGAAGAGAGAAGTTAGTCAGGGTTTAGAGGAGGGGTGGGCACTAAATTAATAGGTGAAAGATTTTTGAGTGATGAGGCAATCAAGTCATAGGAAGTAGAGGATCCAATAAGATCACCTACATCTCTCATGCCTGGACCCTGATGTGTTTTGAAATGGAAGCTTCAGGCTCTGATGAGTGTCAAGCATACATAGTACATGTGATAGAGAAAGTTAGCTGCAAAAGTAAGAAGAAGAAAGACAGGTAGAGGAGAGTATCACTCTCTTGACCTGGTGACAATGGAAAATGCATTGGCATAATTTTACATATATGGAAAGAGTATTTTTGAATGCATTGATTTTTTAAAGAATCAAACTAAACACTAGATGAATGCTAGCTCTCTATTGGACATGGGCCACACTAGCTGTCTAATGTCTGCAAAGGAGTTGGTATGTGTCATCTTCTGTTGAAATATCTGAATCACTGACCATGCTAATTAAATTTCTGCCTTCCATAAGATCTAATGCAAGGCCTGACAATTAAGTTCATGAATTTGCCACTGAGTGCTTACCTTGGTAGCACTGTACAAACAACTCAGTAAGGTTTCATAACCTTGGTATATCAGTATTTCACAGTTGTGTTCATGTTAATATGTGGCAGTGTCTTGCTTAGCAGCATTTATTATTGCTATTGCCTGTTTTTGTGTGCCATTGTGAGAATGTTGAAGCTTGAATTAGAGAAATGAATAAATATTAAATTTCTTGTGAAACTTGACAAGAGTGGAAGTGAAATTAGGGTTATATTAGTCCAAGTTTATTGGGACAATGCCACAAAGAAAATGGCAGTGTACAAATGGATTAAACGTTTTTCTGAGGGGAGAGAAAGCATCACTGATGAAGAGAGGTCAAAGAAACTAATAAGAAGCAGAACTGATGAAAACATTGCAAAAATTTATCTAATTGTGTAAAAATTGTCAGCTGATTGTGAGAAGCATAACAGATCAAGTAAACATCTATTAACTGAAAATCTTGGCATGAGGAAGGTGTGTGCAAAAATAGTCTTGAAGAAGCTCAACAATGAACAAAAGCAAAGGAGAGTTGAAATTTGCCAAGGCCTTTTGGAAAGGCCTGTTTTGCACTATGTTATCCCTGGTGATGAAACATGGGCATACCAATATGTTCCTGAAACAAAGCTTCAAAGTGCACAGTGGAAATCAGCCAATTCTCCACAACCAAAAAAGCTCCATAAGTCCAAATCAAGAGTCAAAATGATATTGCTAAATATTTTTCCTATCAGAGGGATTATTCATTATGAATTTATACCAACTGGACAAGTAGTTAACCAAGTTTACTACTGGAAGTGCTGAAAAGGCTGCATGAAAAAAATTGACAGAAATGACTTGAACTTTTTACCAACAATTAATTCATGGCTCTTGCATTCACCAGTTCTCACAGCCCTGTCTGTGAAGAAGTTTTTAGCCAATAAACAAATAACTGTATTGGAACATCCTCCCTATTCACCTGATTTGGCTCCCAATTACCTTTTTCTTTACCTAAAGATAAAAGAAATATTGAAAGAAGACATTTTGACGACATTCAAAGGGTAATACACATACAGCAACAGCTGTGATGGTCATTCCTAAAAAAAGAATTCCAAAATTGCTTGAAGGGTGGGCTTAGCGGTGGCATCAGTGCATTCCAAGGGGGGAACTTTGAAGGTGCCGGTAGTGATATTCAGCAATAAGGTATGTAGCTCAAAGATGAGTTCATGAACTTAATCGTCAGACCTCATATATAGATAATCTGATGGAATCTGATTAATTATTTGTGATGTGCCTTGGAATGATATTAAACCTGTTTTCTCTCCAGGAAGCTATGGAGAAGGTTTTTAGAGGTGCTGTTCATCCTGAGCCACACACAGAGCTACTAGAATTGCTAGGAATTGTCTAAAATGTTTAATTCTCCTGTGATCTACTTTGGTTAGCAGATGCTTTCAATTCTCTACAATGGTTTATATGCTAGGACAATGTAGAAATCTTTGCTGATTTTTACCTCTCCTCAGACAGACTGAGACTAAATATCCATTTATCCTTCTGGACCCAGGAAGCACATCTGTGAGAGGGTGTATTAATGATGGCTCTATGTACCCTGCTGGGTCACAATCACCAGGTAGTATCAGGCCTTTTGGTTTCAGGAAGATCATGCAATCTTTTCATGGCTAGTTCTTTGCTAGTTTCTTTGTGAATCCTGGTTAATACTTTCTCTTGTTGATAGGTTTTCTACTGGTTAGTAGTTTCTGGACCACTTAACGCTTGGTAATTGGGAGGGGACTGTCTATCAACCTCTTAGTGATAGATATGTGATGATTTCAAACCTGTGACCCTTAGTTGTGGCATTATTCCTATGTCTCAGCTCAGAGGCCAAGAGCCATCCATCCCAAGACTGTGGATTCTCTTGCACTGAGGACTGGTCCTTTCTGCTCAGCATTCAAACTCCCCAGAGAGGCAGGGCCTGGGAGGAAGTTAGTGGTGCCATTCTCCAAACTCTATATGCAGTCAGGCTAATGGATAAGGAGTTTCAGTCTCTGGGGCTATTAAATTTGGCAATTTTTCATATGTGTTAAGTTTCTTAAAATAATAAACAAATATTTTTCACCCTATTTATATTTGCACCCAAACACGAAGCAAGAATGTGTAAATACATTTGAAGACCCTCCTCCACTGCAGCCCAGTAAATGGAAACCTTTGTTGCTTGTTTGGCTTGACTGGCTGCTCCCAGCTGTGGGAGGCTTTGATGTTTACCTTGGAGAAGCTTTCATGAGGGGGCCTACCTGAGTGGCATACAAGGCCAGAGCCAAGATCTACCTTGACTCTGAGTTGAAAATTAAGTTGAATTATATGAAATTGACCGCATTTGAACATTTTTGACTACCAGTAAAGACAGTTTTGAGATCTACTACCTCTCAAAACAAAATTTTCATCCTGGGTTTGTAGCCACATAAGGTGCTTGTCTAATTTGGATTCAATGTATAGTATTTGAAAATGAATGTAATTCTTTAAACATATTTTGTTAATGTAAAATTGTACATAATCAAGGAAGTTGAGACTGACAGTGGTGTAGATTTTAGATTCTGGAGTTAGACAGATGAAGTGTTAGATGTTGGGTAATTTACTTATCAGCATCAGTGTTCTTATTTGTAAAATGGTGGGAAATAAGACCTAACTCTGTTGTGAGAAGTTGATGAGAGAATGGCTAGAAAGCTGTCAGCAGAATGCCTGACTTACAGGAAGCACACAATAAATGTTGGTTTTTACTCCCAGTATTTCCTTTCTCCTCCTCCTCTTTAACCTGCTGCTCCATCATTTTCCTGATACAAGTATAGCAGCATTAATAATAAACACAGTGAACAAAGGGAAATATCACCAACCAGATGCCTATGTGGATATAAATATTTTCATAATGTATTCTTAGTGTACACAAGTACACATTGCATTTCTTAAATAATTCAATGTTGTACTTCATATTTAAATTATATATACCATGTTTCTGGAGCAGGGGTCAGTAAATTATGGCCCAAGGATTAAATCTAATCTTTTGATTTTTTTTTTTTTTTTTGTAAATGAACTTTTATTGGAGTGTGGCTATAATGACCAAATTGTGCCTACCTAAAATACTTATGTTGAGGCACTACCACCCCCCCCAGTTTATATTTAAAGATAGTGTTTAAAGAGGTCCTAAGAGTTGGACCTAATCCAATAGAATGATGGCCTTATAATAAGAGGAAGAGATACCAGAGGTGTACAAACTAAGGAAAGGCCACATTTGAACACAGTAAGAAGGCAGCCTTGTGCAGCCAATAGTGGAGTCCTCAGGAGAAACCAGACCTCCCTTCCAGATATTGGCCTTCCAGACTCTAGAAGTCTGAAAAAATAAATTTCTGTCATTTAAGCCACCCAATCAATAGAATTTATTGCGATAGTCCTACCATACTAATACAATAGCCAACTCCATTTGTTCATATATCATCTGTGACTCCTTTGGCCCTCCAAGCCTAAAATAATTTCTCTCTAGACCATTACAGAAATACTTGTCAACCACTGTTTTAGATAGTATTAAATTTATCATTTTAATGGGAATGTGATATCTGTTAAGGAACTTCCAGCTCTATCAAATTTCTGATTTTGACAGACACTGCAACCACGTATGTTTTAAAGCATGTAGTTATTTTTCTTTTGCTTAATTACTTTTTAAAAAATAAATTCCAGTTATGGTATGATCAACACAAAAGATATGAACTCTTTTATAATTTTGTATTTTACCATTAGAAAAATATTACCCCTATTGGCCCACCAGCCAATATGACTCTCATGAGTTGTTCTAAACAATGGATATTCTCTGATTTGCGTATAAATATCCTTATTATCTGAACAAATCAGCAAACTAAATCTCCTTATGCACTTAAAAGTGAGATCATGAATGGCCTATAAAATCCTCCCATAATTCGCTATAAAAATTGCTTCAAGCATCACTTTTGGAGTTTTGCTTTTTATTTTTTTGATCTATCACCTGAGTTAGAATGGTGTAGCATCAGCCTACCTCACAGCAACTTTTAACTCCTAGGTCCAAGAGATCCTTTTGCCTCATCCTTCTAAGTAACTGGAACTATAGTTGCCCACCACAACCTCTGGCTCATTTTTCTCTTTTCTACTAGAAACAGGGACAGGGTCTTGTTACATGTAGTCTTAAACTCCTGATCTCAAGTGATCCTCCCACCTGGGCCTCCCAGAATGCAAGGACTACAGGCAAAAGCCATTGTATCTGGCCAAGGGATCAATTTTGAATTCATGTTTTGTTTACTTTTTTTTTTTTTTATTCTACCTTGTCTGACTCAGATTTTGTTTCTTTTCCCAGTAACTGGATTTGCCAGTCTTTCCTGCCTTCCTGGATGTGGCCCAGTAAACTATATTGTTTTTAAGTTTCCTATTTTCGTGCCCCAACGTCACAGGCAGGCTCCATCTGCTCTCGCATCAAACTCATGTTCCTAAAATCTCTCAGAAACCTCTTACCCCTTGCTCTGGTAGGGAAGTAAACTACAGAGTTCTGACTTTGAAAATGTGCCTCTTATTTTTGGTGGATTGGACATGTATCATATGCTATCAATGTCTACTACTTTTGTCATTTTCAACACTGACAAGCTGCATTAATGCTTTTTGTCTTTACATTCTTCTTTTTCTTTAGAACTTATTTGTTTCTTTCTCGAGTCAGTCCTGACACTAGCCAGGAGAATTCATTCATTCATTCACTCTTTCAAAAAATAGCTATTGAGAATTTATTATATGTTATGCATTCTTCTGGGCACTAGGGATTCACAATAACCCAAACCACATTTGGGGTAAGAAAATCATAAACAAGATAAATCAATAAAATATATGGAATATTTGATGGTGATGGGGTTAGAGTGAAAAATAAGTGGGGAGTGGGGAAGAACTAAGAGTGCCATGGTGGAGGGCGGTGGCATTTTGCAGTATAATACAGGGCTGGCAAAGAAGTACTGACTGAAAAGACCTCAAGAAGTGAGAGAATGAACCATAAAATTGGAGATGGTGGTTCTAGGCAAACAAAAAATGCTAAATATTGGAGGAGTGGATCCCTGAGACATTTGAGTGTGCATTTGAAGGGCAGTGTGGCTGGAGCAGGAGGACTGCTGCGGAAGGTGGAAGATGGTCAGACCAGACAGGGAATGGGGCCAGCTGGAGAAGGGCTTTGAGGTCATGGGAAGGACTTTGGCTTGGATTAGAGAAAGATGGGTAGAAATTAGAGGTGTTAAGTAAATGAGTGATCTATCTGACTTAAGTTTTTATGGACTCATGTGGCCACTCTGATGAAGGAAGGATAGGAGCTGAAAGAACAGTGGGGGCCATTGCGGTCATCCTGGGGAGAGGTAATGATGGCTTGGATGAGAAAGTGGCAGCAACAGTCAGATTCTGGAAAGAGTCTACATGACTTAAGCATCAGTCAAAAAACCACACGTGGGGTTAAAAGTAATGAGTCCAGATTTCTTTCTTTCTTTCTTTCTTTCTTTTTTTGAATATACAAGTGGAAAGATGGTATTTCCACCGATAGAGGACATGGAGATTTGGGGAACTAAGAAAATAAAGTTCAGTTTGCAGTATGTTAAATGTAATGTTTACTAGAGATGGGAGTTTGAAAGCCAAGTAGACAATTATATGTGTGAATCTGGGGTTTAAGCAAGAGGTCTGAGCTAGATAGGAGGTATGGGAAAGAATGCAAATAGAACAAAGAAAAGATGAGGACCCACCAAGAAAACCAAGAAGAAGCAAATAGTGAGATGGGAGCAAAACAAGGAGAGAGTGGTATTCTGGAAGCCAAGTAGGAACAAAAAATTCTAAGAAAAATTAGCCATATCAAATTTTGCTGGCAGGCTAAACACAATGAGAACTTAGGAATAACAATTAAATTTTTTAAGATTGGAGGTTTGATGACCTTCCTAGATAGAAATAGCTTTGTTAGTATAGGGCAAACACCTAATTGCAGTAAATGTAAGAGAAAATAGGGGTAGAGAAACTAGAGGCATCAATATATGTGAGTCTTCTGAGAAATTTTGCTTTAAGGATATAGCAGTCAATTGCCAGAATGATCCAACCATTGTAAGCTATTAACATTAGTGGGGCAAGCCCAGGGTGCCCATGTCCTTGGCACACTGCTGGTTACCTTTCCAGGCTCATGGGGAGTGACTGGGTTGTAGACCATGAACTATGAGTAGAACTGCTGTGTTTCATTGCTGGGCCTGAACTTCAAAAATCTCCCCCAAGTTCATTCTCTTTCCTTGACTTCTGACTGCTTGCAGTGGATCTGGTGGAGCCATATTACCCATACTTTTTGGCACCAGGGATCAGTTTCATGGAAGACAATTTTTCCATGGATGGGAGTTGAGAGACATTAGATTGTCATAAGGAGCAGTGCAACCTAGATCCCTCACATGTGCAGTTTGCAGTAGTGTTCACTCTTCTGTGAGAATCCAAGGCCACCACTTATCTGACAGGAGGTGGAGCTCAAGCACATTGGGGAACGGCTGTAAATACAGACAAAGCTTTGCTCTCTCACTTCCTGCTGTGCAGCCTGGTTCCTAATAGGCAGAAGCTGTGCTGTCCCATTTATGACAGGGATTGGGGACCACAGTGGTTAAGGACTCAGAGGCCCTAAAGATTGTGAGGCTATTTGTTTGAAGGCACCTGATGTCATGCGTATCTTCATGGAGCAGAGCCCTGCTACCAATCCACTTTTCACTTTATTGTGTTATGCATATGTTATTGGGGAAATGAGATGGCTTCCATAGCTGTTAGTTTATCATGAATAACCAACTTTGAATGTAAGCATCTCACTGATAGGACTTTATGGGACTCTACCGAATGTTGAGATTTCCTAATCTGTTTCATATATCAGTAAGATTTCAGGGTTCCAGCACAGTGCCTGAAATTTACCTAAATTGACTGAGTTATAGCAGGAGGTACAATGATCTATAAAATTGTGGTTTTTGAGGTGTTTTTAAATTTTGAAAACTCTTTATCTTTGTGGTTGATGGGCTGAACTTTCTGATAGAACACACCCCAAGGTGCCCTCATTGTCCACTGACTAGGTCTGTATTTCTGGGGATGGCATTCACAGCTCTTTACAGTTGATACACAGAGATTTAGTTGATGATTTTGAGTTTCAAAATGTGATTGCCTTCTCTCAGCCCAGTACCCCAAAAATACTATTAAAAGCCCCTCGTCAAACCACAAAGTAATGAGCACATGTCTTTTCAAATCAAGCTATAAATTATGGATCCAGCAGTCAAAAGAAATAACTTTTATTCCTCTTATAACTCTCTATAAACCTTTGTTAAGATTTGCATTGATTTAAATTACTATAATAACCCAATACTTCAGGTAGTCTGGTTTTGAAAGGGAGCATTTTACATAATATACATCAATTACTTGAAAAGATGGTTCTGTGTGAAGATCAGAGACAATCTGTAACTTTCAAATGCAGATTTCATAATGTCCATCTCAACCCTGGGGAAGCCCTGGTGTAGGATTTCAGCAGGAGGAAGACCACTTAATAATAGGTATCTTCTTTTTTTTTTAAAGATTGGATTTATATCTGGCATTGTACTTGTCAATTTATAAATACTATAATTCTTTAATTTTAAGATGCTGTGAATTGAAATATGCAACCTTTTTTTCCCCCCGAGGGAAAAGAAAAATAATTATTTTGAATGAAAACCTCAATTGCAAGAAATTCCCCTATCATAAATGTTGGGGGGGGAGTGTTTCCCAAACTGAAAGAAAGAGACCATTTTCTTACATCTGTACAATACAATGTGTACAAAGTGACTCAAGCATAACCTGTCCAAGGTCACACACCTGGAGAGGGGCTGAGTTGCAATTCATAGTCAGGTTTGGTGGGCGCCTGAGACTGTGTTCTTCCCTCATCATTGTGTTGTCTTCCAGCCCCACCCAGCTTCCCTTTACTCTTCAAATCCTAGATCATGACTGACTAATCTGAATTCAACAATACCCCTAAATTTAGTTAAGTCTAGTGAGTGAATATTCTTTAAAAAGTGAAAAAAGCACATTTTACTCCATTGATAATTTTCTACATCTTCTTTACCCAATTCATGCATTTAGTGATTTGAGCCAAGCATTTAAGGCTTGGTTGAATCTGAAGATAATGTTAACACTTTGTCAAGCATTTGAATTGCTTCCAGCATATTGTAGTATAATCCTCTGTCCACAAACATCCCTTCATTATTGCCTAATTACATGCAAATTTTATAAAATGAATGAGTTTTAAGGACTTGTCAATCTGTCATCCTAGGAACCACTGAAACATTTTGACTGCTAGATAAATAATCAGCAATAATCACACTATGCAAATTTGATATTTTCTGTACAATTATCTGAAACCATAAATAACTGGACACAAAGACATTTGGCATTCTCTCCGTGAGACTTGACCTACGGGGCTTTTTTCCCTTTTTCCTCTTCTAACAAATGTGCTAGTGGGAAATTTGCTTTTTATTTTTTTTCTAATTCCAACTGTGCAAATGTACCCAGTGGAAAAATTATGAGTATATATATGCAAAGAGAATTTTGTTTATTTTTATCTGGAGCGTGTTTCCCCTTGGCAAACATTTTTTGTTTCCACTTTAATTTTTGCTTTTTGTAATTTTCACCTCCTCTCACTTGGAGTTTTTATTTTTTTCTTTCGTTTTTCACACTTGTAAGAGAATATAGGTGGGAGCATTCAGTATGCGTTTATTTGTTTGGTTCAGATTTGTTTTCTCCATATTCTGCATCTTATTTAGTGTTTCCCATAGAAGTCATTTGAATGTCTAATACACATCAGGCACTTTGGAGCATCCAATATCCAAAGGCTAATTATCATTCTATAACCAAGCTCAGAAACGTATAAACAGTCTATTCCAGTGAATTCACCAATCTTAAAACTAAGAATGCTTTTTTACTCTATGATTGGTGCCTGTGTCTCTGGAAGAATCTAAGGACCATCCTGTCCTCCATACTCTTTCATAAAAGCAAGTTGATGAGTTCTCAGTACTAATGATAAAGGTCTTAATTATGCATTTGTTACGAAGGACCTCCAAGAAGAAAGGGCATGGCATGGGGCATTGATTTGGGGAGGTATGTTACCTTTGCTTTGTAAATATCTTTAATCACTACAGCCCAGACATTCCACAAGTTTTTTCAGAGTTTCAAATCCAATGAAAGCCATTATAATTATTTAATAAAAGCTTTGATTGACTGATTGTTTGATTGCTTGATTGTAGGAAGAAAGACTCGAGGGTTATCATCTGGCAGTAAGTCCCCAGCAATGGGAAGCATGGAGAGGAGACCTTGTTTCTGTGGTTTGTTAATGGCTGGGTCCACTAACAGAAGTAAGTCAATCTGACATGCCACTTTTTTTTTTCTTTAACAATCCTGAAGAATCATGTGATATAAATGTGGGGCATTAATTTTTTCTTAATTTTCAGATATATAGGCAAATAAAGCACTTTGGTTGATTTCTTTGAGAAGGATAATGAAAGAGTACCATTCAGAAACTTGGAATTTAAAAATGATTAATAAAGTGCTTTGCGCCACATCCACTCATTTTCTTTTGTAAGTGAGGCCATCAATCAGTAGAAAGCCAGCCTGACTCATTGATAGTATTATTCTTTCTAAGACTCTGCTAAATGTGAAAGCGTATATTGTGTTTTTCCACTCCTAAAACGCAGGTTAACTAAGCAGTTTTTTAATGCTGAAGGTTTACAACCAAGAAAGTGGAGGTAGCAGGATTCCAGGTTACACTGTGCCCTGATCAAACGGGTCCTGGCAACTTGGGCAGAAAAAACAAAGTTCCTTGGCAATGCCGCTGACCAGTTCAAACCTAGCTTGGGGAAGCCCTGTTCCTTGAGTGTTCTTACCGAAAGCATTGACTTTCCTTCTCCTTTTCAGTATTCCAACAGCAGCAGCCAATGCAGATATGTTGCAAAGTGCATTTGCAAATTGCTTCAAGACCTGAAAAGGCAACATTCTTAACTGATAAAGGAAGATGGACTATATTTCATAAAAGGCATCTTCAGAAAATATACGAAAACCTCCAGATGGGTGAGGTAGAGAGATGGATGTTCAGAGATTATATTCACTGATGGGATGTTATTTAATACTAGGAGAATGGCATCTATCTATCATACGTCAAGTTCTTAGGGAAGTATAATTGTGATTTGCACTTTGTAACATTTTACTGTGTAGTTATGTGCTTTAAAAAATTAAGATGTTAGTACAATAGTTTTATTGTTTCATTACAGAATACATATTTTGTTGCACAGGCTACCATGTCTGTTCCATATACACCATTAAATAATACGGCTAAATAGCATTCCATATCATGCTTTTTTACTATTTGAACTTAGAATATGTATTTTTTTAAAGCCTATCTAAGCTGTCCATGAGGGAATTTAAATTGTCTACAGATGTCTTTTGACATCTTCCTATAGGTTTGCTATTGCTAGAGACTGATGATCTTTAACTTGAATGTGTGGATTTCTAGCTGAAACCATACAATAATAGGTGTGTGTGTGTGTGTGTGTGTGTGTGTGTGTGAGAGAGAGAGAGAGAGAGAGAGAGAGAGAGAGAGAGAGAGAGAGAGACTACTTTGGATTCCAGATACAAATTAAAACTTAAACAATTTAGAATCAGACAATTTCACACATGCTTGATGCTATTTATATAAAAAAATCCAGGGCCCTTCTTTGGTATTTGGGTCTCTAGGTTAGGCTATTGGTATGGGTGGCTATAATTGCAGGCAGTGTTCTAGAAAGTGTCAAAATCTTGAGAAAATGTTGTGGACATGCAGACAGAATAATTTTTAAAAAGCCATCTGTGACTGACATGAAAAAGTAATGGGTTATTTTTGCTTATTCTATTTAAAGCACGCTCTTCTTATTACTTGAGAGATCATAAAATAATGTTAATCACATTATTTTTAAAATTTTACTTTATTGCTTCTGATTCTGTTCTTAAGTATATGTTATTGGTTAACCAAAGTGACTATTGTCAGTTTAGTTACTGCAAAATAACTCTTTATTCAGAATCATCTTTCTGAATATTTTTGCTAGTTTAATTGGTAGGCTTATTTAAATAAAAACAAGTTC
The DNA here is from genome assembly GCA_963574575.1 of Galagoides demidoff. Lineage (NCBI taxonomy): Eukaryota > Metazoa > Chordata > Mammalia > Primates > Galagidae > Galagoides > Galagoides demidoff. Next base: position 39,460 of record CAUYQV010089095.1, read on the forward strand.
AGAAAACAGTGGAGGCCCTCAACTTTATGTTTGCTCCTCTTTTCAGAAGTTAGGACTTTGTTAATCGTCTCATTGAAAGAACCCTCTGATAACTCAAATTGTGATTAAGGCCCAAGTGAGAACATCAGATGTTAGAGTGTAACTTTCTGAAGCTATTGTTAGCACTATCATGGTTGGTATGATTTGGAATAAAACGTATGACCTTTTCTTGAAACAAATAGGTACAAAAAGGTGAAACCTTTTCCTTTTGAGTATTTATATAACAACTTTGTCTTGAATATGCTATAAATGTATTTATTTGTAGTCACTGAAAAATCATGAATATGACCCTCCTTTGTTTTTTTCTAAAAAAATACACCATTGATTCTAAAATGTGCTGCTAATAATAGTTATAATTTTTTTTTGACAAAGAATTGGCTCAAGTTCTTTTATTTATTTATTTATTTTTTTTGGTAAAATAGAACATACAACCAGAAAGGTACAAAGAAACATAAGAACGATTATAAAATAAATCCCCATGTAGCCAACTACTACATGGAGTATCGTCAGCCTCCCAGAAACTCCCATCCTGCCCCTCCCATTCTCTTTCCAAAGGTATAAGATGTCCTCGACTTTATGATAATTATCTTCTTGTTTTTCATAGTAGTATTTTGTTTTGTTTACGTAGTGATGCACAAAATGACATGACTCTGTTCACTGGCATAGTAAAAAAATCAATCTGTAGTCCATTTGATTCCATGAAGCCCAGGGGTTACTCCTGGTCAGCCCTCAGCATGCTAGTTTCACCCTGGTACGTTTAGTGAAGGGAATGATAACTTATACACGAGTTTGATGAATATCAAATGGTATAATATGAGAAAGAACTTTGAGAGGGACCAAGGCATTCCTGCTTTTGCAAACTCCCCAGGTGATTTCAACGTGCATCAGAAGTAGCAAACCAGGACCTTGGGATTTACTATATATCAGCCCCATTCCAGGTGTTGGGCAAGAAGCCACAAAGCTCACTGCTCAAAGAGCTGTCAATGCCCTCACATCTCCCCTGCCTGGTATGTGCTACAGGTGTTGTCCATTACTTCCCACGCACGGTCAGCTCTGCAGGGTGCCTTTGCCATCCCAGGACCTGGGCGATTCCAGGTGAACATTTTATAGCAGCAGGAATGTGACTCAAATGCAAATTAGAATGTTTATTTTATAAATACATAAAGATTATTACCCAGGATAAGCAACCAAATATCCAGCATTCATGGACCATCTAGGCAGCTGAGTAAAGGGTTATCTGAGTGGTGCTGGGAAAGTCCCTTTGATCCTAGCATCTTTCCTGTCAAATTGTGTCATGGCTAAACATTTCAGCATTGATCATTATCATTTAGGCATCTGTGGTCATAATAGCTATTTCTGATAAAATGAATTTCAATCAAAAAATTATGAGATATTTCATTTGAAGGAAGTCTCAGGTGAAATAGGAAATGGGAGAAAGCTTTCTCATTTGTAAAGATTTAAGGAAGGACAAGTCATTGTTGCTGTTTGTTAGCAAGGACACATTCACTTAGGTGAGTTAATAGTCAGGTGGACTTCAGAAAACCCTGGGTGTTCTGAGAGCCGTGGAGAGAAACCCTGAGGAGGAGTTGTTAGTATGGACGGATGGAGCAGAGATACTCAATGGGCAGCCTTGTGAGGAAGCTGAAATCTGAATGTTCGTATCCTGGCTCATAACTTCCTTGCACAATTCTCCAGAAAAAAAGAAGCTCTCTTTCATGTGATTGACAACATGCTGCTTTCCTTGGACACCTTGCAGGACCTGATGCTCTCCCAGCCCTGGCAGACTCCTTTAGTCCTAGGGAAGTGCTCCCTGGATCCAGCACCTGAGAATCTCTCTCTTCCACGAGTACCTATGCCATTGGCTCCCAAGTGGACTGAGAATCATGTGTGGGTTTTATTAGAAATGCAGATCCCTGGGCTCCATCCCAGCTCTACTGACTTAAGTATTGCTTTTATTAATTAAGCTTGGCAATCTCCATTTTAACAAGCTCTCCTGTTGCATCCAATGCATGGATATGTCTGGGACCCACTGGCAAGATATTTTTTAAAAGAACAATTATAGCCAAAGAAGAAGGAGAAAGAGGAGAGGGAGGGGAGGGAAGGGAGGAGGATGGGTGGAGGAAGGGTAATTGGTGGGACCACATCTATGGTGCATTTTACAAGGGTACGTGTTAAATTTACTAAGTGTGGAATATAAATGTCTTAACACAATAACTAAGAAAATGTGGTGAAGGCTATGTTAACCAGTTTAATGAAAATGTTTCAAATTGTATATAAAACTAGCACATTTTATCCCATGATGGCATTAATGTACACAGCTATGATTTAATAAAAAAAAAGAACATACCATCCTTTGTATTTTTAATAAGTAGTAAACACATGTGACACTAAAAAATTTAAAATGTCCCAAATGAAAGGTCGCACCTCTTACTCATCTATCCTACTGTCCTGCTATTATCCCTCCCTGGGGACAGCCACCATAACCAGTTCCTAGTAATACTTCACCCAATGTTAAGATTATGGTTTCTCTTTTTGTTTATACTTACCAGGCGTTTCTTTGCTCACTTCATGTTTTTGAGCATTCCATGTCATTTTGAGGGGAGTAGATTAAGGATATTTTTGTATATAGGACACTATGAAAGTTTTGAGACAGATTGTGTTATGGTCCATTATCTCCCTTCCAAGAAACACTTTCGACAGTGTCCTTTCTAATTGACTGGTGCAAGTTTCAACGTGATTGGCTTATCAGTGTTGCTGGAAAGTCTCATTTGATTCTGTCCACGTGGATTTTATGTTTCTTGATTTTTGTGTGTCTCAAAATTTTTGTAATAACCCATCTATACACTATGTACTCTGGTTTTGCTTGAAAACCCAATGAGAGGCTTTTTAAGTTTCACAGACTAGCAAGCCCATGTGTATTTCTTTATAGGACAGATTTGCCTTAATTTTATAAGCATATTTTATTCAATATGTTTTCATACTGAACTGTTTTCAATGTTTAAAACATTTCTTTGTGTAGGTCATTGTGTTCACATGGAGTTTCTGAGTGAGCGTTTAAAAGTTTTGCATTTTCATGAGTTGTAGCAGTGGTGGTGAGGTGTAAATGTTTAATAATCAGTTCTCCAGAAAAAAGTCCTTGTTTATAGCATTTGCCAATTTCTGTGGTAGAAATACTACCATGGCTGCCTTGTAGTTCTCTGTAAATATATACAAATATTTTAACTTCATAGTATATCTATTTTGTCTCTACACCATTTCTGCTGAACAATGGCAAAATTAGTTTATTTCCATCTCATCACCCACTTAAAAATATCTTCTTTTGACCTCCTATGCTATGCCATTATTAAAAATTAATTTAGGTAGAAGTAAAATAAGTGTGCATTTGGATAGGGAAGGTGCTCGTAAGTGCTGCTACGTTGACACCAAGAGCCTTAATGATTGGGTCTTATCAGAACAAACCATTCAATAAAATCTCAAAGGTTGAAAATACCTATTGCAAACACACGTGATTTAATGGAAACAGAATAGACTTTGGAGTCATGTGGACTTGGGTTTGGCCATTAGCCACAGGCCTTATTTTGGAAGAATTAAACCAACTCTTTCAGCCTCAAGTTGCTTATCCATAAAATGGGCATAAAACTAGCCACTCCACAAAGTACTAATGAGGTAACGTGTGAAATACTCAGCCCAGGCCTGGCAAACAGTATGCACTACAGACATACAGGTGTGGTGAATTGAAGGGGAAGCACAGAGACATCTAATAGATTTGCTCCTTCCCAATTGTGTCCTGCCCCCAAAATAATAGGTTGAATCTCTAAGCCCCAGTATTTCAGAATGTGATTGCATTTGGAGAAGGGTCTTTAAAAAGGTAATTAAGGTTAAATGAAGTCGCTGGTATGGACCCTTAACCTAATACAGTGTCACAAAAAGAGAAGATCAGGACTACGGTGTCACAAAAAGAGAAGATCAGGACACACACAATGTGAAGACATTGACAGAAGATATCCGTCTAGGATCCTAGGAGAGGGGCCTCAGGGGAAACAATCTCTGCTTGTACCTTGATCTCCAGCCTAGAGCCTCCATGCTGTGAGGAGCAAACCTTTTTCCTGTGACCAAATGACCATACCTATGAAAGACAGGCCAGGGATTTAGAATTATGTCCTGTTTGAGACCAATGAACATGGTATCTCATTTTCTTAGAGAAGCAAACTGGCTTATAGGGATTTACATTATCTACTTCGATGCCATTAGCTTTATATTCTTACCCTGTGGCCTTGGAGCCTCCAAGGCAATCATTCTACCTGTGTTCTCTAAGCTCAACAGAACATTTCCTTTTACTGGGGCTTTTCATAGGGAAGTGGATATCTTTAGAAAGGAAAATTATCATCTTGATAACTTAGCCTGATTTTCCTCAAAATTAGTAGCAGAAATATAATAATAACCTGTCTTCTACCAAAATCTTAGGGGTTGTACAGATGATGTTACACTTTTATTTTGTCTTGTAATCTCTGAAACTCAAATACACTTTGTGTGCTTTTTATGGAATTAACTGCTTGATATTTATAGAATATTATAATGTAAAAATTATAATTGAATGTTATGTTATAATTATAAAAGGATGTGTAGTTATGTATATAAACACACATGTATACAAATATGCATATAAATATACTCATGAACATTAAATTGCTGTGTCAAAATTAAGTAGCTAAAGAGCCAGGTGTGGTGGCCCATGCCTGTAATCCTAGCACTCTTGGAGGCTGAGATGGGTGGAGTGCTTGAGCTCAGAAGTTTGAGATTTGAGCAAAAGTGAGACCCTGTCTCTAAAAATAGTCAGGTGTTGTGATGGGAGACTGTAGTCCCCAGCTAGTTGGAAGGCTGAGGCAAGAGGATTGCTTAAGTCCAGGAGTTTGAGGTTGTTGTGAGCTATGATACCATGACACTCTACTGAGAGCAACAAAGTAAGACTGTCTCAAAAAAAAAAAAAAGAGTACGTGGCTAAAGAAATAAATATAAGCAGGGCAATATTTGGGAGATGGAAAAATACTTATTGCATATGGAGGCTAAAGGAAATAAGCTAGAGTGAAACTGACTTATTTACCCACCATATGGCTGCTTGGCTTTCCCCTAAGAATAACAGTGTTGATCAGTTTTGATAGTTTTCTATCTGACTCACTGCATTTTTTTTTTTTTTTTGAGATGGAGCCTCAAGCTATCCCCCTGGGTAGAGTGCCATGGCATCACAACTCATAGCAACCTCCAACTCCTGGGCTCAAGTGAGTCTCCTGCCTCAGCCTCCCAAGTAGCTGGGACCACAGGCACCCGCCACAACGCCCGGCCATTTTTTGGTTGCAGCCATCATTGTTGTTTGGCGGGCAGGGCTGGGGATTCG
>CAUYQV010089098.1:0-19362 GCA_963574575.1 Galagoides demidoff
CCAAACAACAATGATGGCTGCAACCAAAAAATGGCCGGGCATTGTGGCGGGCGCCTGTGGTCCCAGCTACTTGGGAGGCCGAGGCAGGAGACTCGCTTGAGCCCAGGAGTTGGAGGTTGCTATAGCTGTGATGCCATGGCACTCTACCCAGGGGGATAGCTTGAGGCTCCGTCTCAAAAAAAAAAAAAAATTTTACTTAAATGGAAGGGCAGAGATTATTGACTGAACAAAAGCAGGTTATAAAGCAATATGTACATTATGATCCTTTATCTGTGTATATACAGTATATATCTACATCTGTATCTCTCCAGAAGGATATGCACTAAGGTGTTAATAGTGATGGTATTTGGATGCTGAGGTTGTGATTTTGGGGGATGTATTATTTATTTTAGTCTATTCTGATTTTTTACAAACACATTTAGTGTTTCTGAAAAAATAAAAGTTTTTTTTCTAAGTATATACCCTACTTAAAGATCAGTTAATAATTAGATATGGTTAAAACATAGGGTGCTAGAGAAGAGATAGGAATGGTAGGTAGGCTATGGGTAGATTTTCGAGGGCCCATATGCCACAAAAGTTGCTAGGGCATTATTCTCTTGGTGGTAGTAAGCCAGGTGAGTGACTTGGCCAAATTGGTATTTGAAAGATTTCTTTTTCTAATTAATATAAGTCACAAATTTTCAGGTTACACTGTTCTCACTTCCAAGGTAAAAGTTCAAGTTGTAGAAGAGCCTTTCACCCAGGGGTGTGCTAAAACTACTAAACACCTTCACTTTGTGCACATTAGGTGCAGGGATAGCCATCAGGTATGTAGATATTCAGCTTTAGTAAATGTTGAAAACAGTTTCTAAAGTAGTTATGATACTCATCCATCTTTTTCTTTTCTCATTTCTTTTCCCTGTTTGTTCTTTTTATTATATTATCACATTCAGCACCTATTTTGATCTTGCAGTAGGAAATGAAAAAGAATCCAAGGTAGAGTAATGGAGAAGGATGATGTTATCTTTCTCTGACATTTTATTTGGGTTGCGGAATATTTGCTCCATGTGACTTATTCCCTGTCTGCCTCAGGATGCTTGTTTTGAGGATAAAAATAAAGGTGTCTATAAGAGTGTTTTATGAACTATCAAGTATGGTATACAAATGTTTTGTTGCATTATTCCTTCTCACTTCTAATGTTGACACTAAAACCACTATTTTTTTCCCCTTAACGTATTTATCCTGTCTCTCTCTCCCTCTGTGTGTGTGTGTGTGTGTGTGTGTGTGTGTGTACGGGTGCATGTGTGCATGCGTCCGTGCATGCTGGTAGTGGTAGGTAGATAGAATTTTGGAAGCAACAAGTGTCCTAGAGTTAAGGGCTGCTGAGTGAATGATTGCCACATGGCAGCACAGAACTACAGAAAAGCCAGAACACTCATGTTCCTTTATCCCCACACTTTCCCGTCACACCAGGAAGAAGAGTTCCCATTATATTCATAAAAAAAATATACACAGATACAATTTAATGAACATGTGAACCAGCTTTTTCCTCACCAGTGTAGTTAAGAAATGAGACAGTAATCTCCCTTCCAGAATAAGTAATAAGTAATCCATTTCCAGAATCTAGAGTTTTCCTTTGTTTTTCCTCTAAGTTTTACCATACCATCTTTGATAGTATCCTTATGAATATTAAGTTTGCCTCTTTAAACTTTACATAAATGAAGTTATACTGTATTTTCCTGTGACTTCTTTAATTCAACATTTTCTTTAATGTTCATATTATGTTTAGCTCTACTTCATTGATTTTTGTTTCTCTACTGATGTTTCATTTTTTGAACAAACCATAATATCTTTGTCTGTTTCACTCTTGATATCCATTTTGTTTCCAAGTTGTTTTGCTCTGTCAAACACTATTGCTATGAACATTGTCTTAGGCACACCCATGTGAGGCACTCCTCTGGAGTCTGATTAGAAGTGGAATTTTTGAGTCATGAAGAGTGGAAATATTCTACTTTAGAAGTAACACACTGTTTCCCAGAGTTGTTTAATCGTTTTTACTCCTCTTATGTAGTAGATGTTATTTTCCATTGTTTAACATGTGTGCAAATTTAATATTATCCAACGTCTTAATTTTTGTCATGTGAAAAGAATATAGTGACATTTAATTGTGGTTTTGATTTGTATTGCCCTGACTTCTAATAAAGTCAAATCTCTTTATATGTCTATGGAGTGTTTATTGTCTTGTGTTTGTCATCCATGTATGTGTGTGAGAGAGAGAGATTGACTTAGAGTTTTTCTCATGTTCTAGATGTAAGTACTTTGCTGGTTATGAGTCACATTTTCTTCCATATGTGGACTGCTCTTTTACTTTCTGTTATCCTGTGATGAACAAAAGTTCTTAGTTCTAATGTAGTTGAATTTATCAGATTTTTTTCTTTGTGGTTTTTCTTTTTTTTTTTTGAAATTCTTACTTAAGAAATCTTTCCTTGGCTTGGCACCTGTGGCTCAAGTGGCTAAGGCACCAGCCACATACACCTAAGGTAGTGGGTTCAAATCTAGCCCGGCCGGCCAGACAAGATGGCTGCAACCAAAAAAATAGCCGGGCATTGTGGCGGGCACCTGTGGTCCCGGCTACTTGAGTGGCTGAGGTCGGAGACTCGCTTGAGCCCAGAAGTTGGAGGTTGCTGTGAGCTGTGATGCCACAGCACTCTACCCAGGGGGATAACTTGAGGCTCTGTCTCAAAAAAAAAGAAAAAAAAAAAGAAAAAGAAATCTTTCCTTGATCTAGGGTCCTACAAATATTCTGTTATTCTTTTCAAAAAAAATTAAGAGTTTTGATTATCATAATTAAATGTCAGATATCTTAGAATTGATTTTGGTGTATAGAAGGTAGGAAGTAGAGATCCCCTTTTATTTCTTTAGACAATCAGTGGGTTCAGGACTAAAAGTAAGGAGTTTGTTTTTTATTCTCTGATATGCAGTTCCTGGTCTTAAAAGACCCAGACCTGTCCATTATATGTAACACTATCCCAGCATCAAATTATATATTCTGACTGTTGCTTAATATTACATTATCATGATTTCTTATCTTACTCTTCAAAAGTGTCTCAACTATTGTTAGTATTTTGCTTTTCCATAAAATGTTGGAATCATTTTGTTGATTCCATTAAAAACTTGTAGTATTATGATGAAAATAGCTAAACAATAGATTGAGTTCAGGGAGAATTTATGCCTTACAGTAATTAGACTTCCTATACAAGGACAAGGCATAGCTCATTGGTTTAGTTTTTAAAAGTTTTATAATTTTTCCCATTACAGGTTTATGCAGTTTTTTAGATTCATTTCTAGTACTAAATGTTTTTGTTGCTATTGTATGTGTTCTTGTTTTCTAATGGATTGTTGGTGTACAGAAATGTAATAGACTTTTGTTTATTGCATTTGTAGCTAGCAACCTTGATACAATTATTATTAGTTACAGTAATTTTCTATAGAGTTTTTGGGAGTAATTTTCTATAGAGTTTTGGGAGAAATTTTTAATTCAGGTAATGTCATCTGCAGTAATGACAATTATGTTTTTCCTTTACAAAGTTTATATTTTTCCTTGTCATATGTGTTGGCTAGGTACTTGAGTAAAGTGTTAAATTGTTCGTGTCTTACTCCCAAACTTAACATGAGTACTTTCAGTGTTTGACTGTGTTATGTCTCCTGTATCTTTTTTTGTGGATAACCTTTATGATATGAAAAAATTATTTTTATTTTATTTTTATTTTCTTTCTTTTTTTTTTTTTTGAGACAGAGCCTCAAACTGTCCCCCTGGGTAGAGTGCTGTGGCATCTACCCAGCTCACAGCAATCTCCAACTCCTGGGCTTAAGTGAGTCTCCTACCTCCGCCTCCTAAGCAGCTGGGACCACAGGCACCAGACACAACACCTGACTATTTTTTGTTTGCACCCATCATTGTTGTTTGGCAGGCCCAGGCTGGATTTGAACCTGCCACCTTAGGTGTATGTGGCTGGTGCCTTAGCCAGTTGAGCCACAGGCGCCGAGCCTATTTTATTTTTCAATATTAAAAATTTTTTTTGGAAGCGTTCTTATTCTTACAAGCATTTCAAATGCTTTTTTTATGTTTAAATAACCTTTTTCTCTTTTCTTTTTTTTTTTTTTTTTTTGGCCACAGCTGGATTTGAACCTGCCACCTCCAGTATATGGGGTTAGCGCCCTACGCCTTTGAGCCACGGGCACTGCCCTAACCTTTTTTTCTTTTCTTTTTTCTTTTTTGAGACAGAGCCTCAAGCTATTCCTCTGGGTAGAGTGCTGTGGCATCACAGCTCACAGCAACCTCCAACTCCTGGGCTCAACCTTTTTTTCTTAAAGCACACCTGAGAATAAGTTGTCTGCTGAAGTGCATTATTTGTATATTTCCTATAAATAACGATATTCTCCATCACTACCATTTAGTCATTAAAATGAGGAAATCAACATCGTTATGTTTGTACCATTAGGGACTGTTCTGGTTTTGCCATTTATCCCTATAAAATTCTTTATAGGAAAAAGATCTACTTCAGGATCACATATTGGATTTAGTTGTCATGTCTCTGTAATTTTCCTCATTCTGCGATAGTTGTTCAGTTTTCCCTGGACTTTGATGACCCTGACACTATTTGCTATTAGAGGCCATTTACTTTGCAGAATGTCTGTTAGTTTGGATTGGTCCAGTATCACAGCATGATTGGATTTGGAATTTGTACTTTTTTTTTTTTTGAGACAGAGCCTCAAGCTGTCGACCTGGGTAGAGTGCTGTGGCATCACAGCTCACAGCAACCTCTACCTCCTGGGCTCAAGCTGTTCTCTTGCCTCTGCCTCCCAAGTAGCTGGGACTACAGGCGCCTGCCACAACACCCAGCTATTTTTTTTTCTGTTGGTTGTGGCCATCATTGTTTGGCTGGCCCTGGCTGGATTTGAACCCGCCAGTTCAGGTGTACGTGGCTGGCGCCTTAGCCGCTTGAGCCATAGTGGCTGGGCCGGAATTGTACTTTTGAAAGAAGTGTCACAGGAGCAACACTGTATTGTTCTCATTACATCCCATCACACAGCACATTATTTTGGTTTGTTCTGTTAGTGATATTAACTTTTATTACTTGGTATCTGGTGATTACATGTTATCTGGTAGGCTTTGCCACTGTAAAATTACTCTTTGTCTCTTCAGAATTAGTATTTTATAAGGAGGAATTTTGAAACTGTATAAATACCTCATTCCTTGTCAAATTTCCAGTTTATTTAGTGATTTATTTATAATAGTATGTGCTCATTGCTTATTTTATTCAGTTAGTCATACTCAATTAACACAGTTTATTTTGCTGCTCATACTGTCTGTGATTTGGCTGTTAATAACTCAGGCTGGCTTTTATGTCCTTTTGACATATTTTTATCATTCTTTGAGCATTTACTTGCTTTTTGGCAACACAAGATGTCCCGGACTTATTTAGTATTTTATGTGTCGCAACCATAAATGATAGAAACCAACATTTTTTTCAAGGAGGTTTGGATTTCTTGTAGTGGAAAGAAATGGTACTTAAAAGCCAGGAACTTGCGATTAGGTATGCAGATTGACGTTCGAGTGTCAGTGCCTTTAAGCCCTCTCAGGATTTGTATGTCTTTGTGTGTGTGTGTGTCTGTGTGTGTGTGTGTGTGTATTTGAAGTGTTTATATACATATATATGACTGTATTTATTGGTATTGAAAACTGTGAGTTCATAGCTATAACTTTAATTCTAATCTAAATGTAGCATTTTTTCCCTTTTTGCATTTATAACCTCCTTTTCTGACAGTGAGAAAACCGGTTTCCATTTTTCTTAATACATTTACTCATTTGGTTAATCCTCCTATATGTAACCAATTTCATCTTTCACCTATTCGTCCCTTCTCTGTGTCATTCCCCTTCATAACCTACTTGGCTTTGTTCACTTGTTTTGGGCTATGTATATTTGAGGTTGCTCTTCGTAACTTGCTAAGATTCTGAACCCCATGCCTGGCCACCCTCACTCTTTTGTATGTAATTTCCTCATAGTACACAGGCTCTGACTTCTTTCCACCCGCTGTGTGCTTATACCCTATTCCAGTCCACTGCTTTGTGTGGATTCCTTTTTACTTTGCCTGGGCTCTGGTCCTAATATGTATGTCACTTGAGCCCACACATAGGCACCTTCTTGCCCCACTTGGGTCTGATAGATGGCACTGGGCCTTTTCCTCATTTTCCTGCTTGGACTCTGGCAGCCCTTGCCAAGCCCTCCCATCTGTGGATGCCCCCCTCTTCACTCTGGACTCTGACAGATGAAGCCAGGCTTCCAGTTATGTGCATATGTCCTCTTTTCAAGCTTGCTCTGGTATCAGGCTGTTCTGTTAACACCTTATGGATGCTTTTTGTACTCTTTTTGGGGGTTGACACACAGTAGTAAGCTGCCATCGCCCCCTCCCCCATAGGCATGTGCTTTTTGACCTGCTTAGGCTCTGAAAACCCTTGTAGGATGGTCTTTTTGGATAGAGATCGATCTTGCTGTGTCTTACCTAATGGCTTGTTCAGGAAGGAGAAGGAAGATACAGAGGAGAATAGATAAAAAAAGTTTTATTGACTTTATTAAAGTAGAATTTGCATTTTAAAAAGGGTACCCATTTTTAGTATACAGTTTGAGTTTAGATGAATGTATGCAGTTGTGCTATTGCAACCACAGTAAAGATACATACAGCATATATCTTTCTCAAGGATCACTACTCTGTTACTATTTTTCTATTACTAAAGTTTTGTATTTTCTATTACTAAAGTTTTGTCTTTCCTAGAATTTCATCTACGTAGTAATATGGAATAATCTGATATGTACTGTTTTTGTTTCTCAGTTTTGTTTACTTGTCTTAATGGTTTCAACATTCATTTGTATTTTGCAAGTATCATAGTTCATCCCTTTTATTGTTGAATAGCATTCCATTCTACATATATGTAGTGCAATTTTACTTTTATCCATTTACCTGTTGATGGACATTTGAGTTGTTTTCAGTGATGGGATAATTGAGATAATGCTGAATCTCTAGGTGTTAATGCAAAAGTCAATAGGAATAAGTATAATTTCAAAAAATCAGACTAGACAATTTTAAGGTGGAAATTTGGGTTCAAACTATGTTACACAAGTTACTTAAACTCTCTGTGCCTCTGTTTCCTCATAAAAGATAATAGATTTGATAGTAGTACCTATCTCAGGACTGTTGTGAAGACTACACATGGTAATTCAGATAAAATGCTAAGCACAGTGCCTTATACTTATAAAACAATTAATACATGTTAGCTATCATATTAATAATAATAGTAATGACAATAATAGTGCAAAATCAAAGGTTTTTTAAAAATTTTCTTTTTGTATTCTATTTATTTATTTTTTATTGAGACAGAGTCTCACTTTGTGGCTCTCTGCAGAGTGCTATGGCATCATAGCTCACAGCAACCTCTAACTCTTGGACTTAAGCAATTCTCTTGCCTCAGACTCCCAAGTAGCTGGGACTACAGGTGCCTGCCATAATGATTGGCTTTTTTGGGGTAGAGACAGGGTCTCTGGCTCTGGGCTCAGGCTGGTCTTCAACCTCTGAGCTCAAGGCACATCTGCCTCGGCCTCCCAGAGTGCTAGGATTACACATATAAAGCCACCATCCCCGGCCAAGTCAAAGGGTTTTTTGTTTTTTGGGGGTTTTTTTGCTGTTTTTGGCTGGGGCTGGGTTTGAACCCACCACTTCTGGCATATGGGGCCTGTGCCCTACTCCTTTGAGCCACAGGCACCACCCCAAGTCAAAAGTTTTTGATTACTTACAATTTTATGTAGTATAACCCAGAAAGCTACTTTGATTAACTTCAGTATCTGTCTTTATTTAGTTATTGCCATTCTGTCATTAAGTATATTGTATTAAGTGCTTATTGGGTGCCAAGGGTTATTCTAGTAATGAGGATAAAAAGAAAGAAGACATAATTCTTGTCTTGTACTCAGTGCATTGGTCTTTAAACTCTTGGATAGAACTGGTTAGTGGGTCTTGAAATGAATTTTATTCATCATGACTGGAATTTTCAGGATAAAACTACCAGAGGACATCACATGTAGTAAGGACAAATACTTTTCTATAAAACTTTTTAATGAGGGTAATGTATGTAAATCTCTATATATGCATGGATTTATTCATGCACACATACATATTTATGCATACATGTACTTAGCTATAATATAAGATGTATTTCTTTTTTTTTTTTTGAGACAGAGCCTCAAGCTATCCCCCTGGGTAGAGTGCCGTAGCATCACAGCTCACAGCAACCTCCAGCTCCTGGGCTCAAGCGAGTCTCCTGCCTCTGCCTCCCAATAAGATGTATTTCTTATTGTGGGTCATGGTCCAACCAAAACATTTGTTCAGATAGATAAACAATGCTATACTCAAGACTCCGAGGCAAATAAATCAGAGCTGGGATTTAAATAGTACATAATGAAATTATAATTGCATGAATAAAACATTAAATTATCAATCAATTTACTGAGTGCTCCTTGTAATGCTTTATGAAAAAACGTGAGAAACTTTATGGAAAAGATTTATTTTCTGTAGGAAGGCTAAATATTATAAACATTAATTCATGGATATTAATGTATTAATCAAGACAGCTAGTGTGTAGTCTAGGAGGACATACAAATAATTACAAGAATGATATGTTTATAAAGGGTAACAAATTATGTGTTACACAAAGATTGTATAAGTTAAAATCTGAGTATATGGTGTATATCTATAGTTCTTTCACAGATCATTTATAGATTTAATATATTTTCAGCCAAAATCATAGTAGCTTTTTTGAGGGATTTATTGAAATGATTCCAATATTGAAAACACTGAAGAGTGTTTGTGTACATTGAGAAAAACAAAAAGGAGGCTGGTGTGATGGCTCATGTCTGTAATCCTAGCACTCTGGGAGGCTGATATGGGTGGATTGCTTAAGCTCAGGAGTTCAAGACCAGCAAGAACAAGACCCTGTCTCTAAAAATAACCGGGATATTGTGGCAGGTGCCTATAGTCCAAGCTACTTGGGAGGCTGAGGCAAGAGGATTTCTTGAGTCCAAGAGTTTGAGATTGCTTTGAGCTATAATGTCATGGTACTCAACCCCAGGGTGACTGAGTGAGACTGTCTCAAAAAAGAAAAAAACAAAAAGGAAAGGGGAAAAATACCTTTAGAACAGGGTATGGTACTGACATAAATAGAAACATAGAGCAACAAAAGAGAATGGAAATGTAGAAATATGGCTCGGCACCTGTGGCTCAAGTGGCTAAGGTGCCAGACACATACACCTAAGGTGGCAGGTTTGAATCCAGCCCAGGCCCGCCAAACAACAATGACGGCTGCAACCAAAAAATAGCCGGGCGTTGTGGAGGGCACCTGTGGTCCAAGCTACTTGGGAGGCTGAGGCAGGAGACTTGCTTGAGCCCAGGAGTTGGAGGTTGCTGTGAGCTGTGATGCTACGGCACTCTACCCAGGGGGACAGCTTGAGGCCCTGTCTCAAAAAAAAGAAATGTAGAAACGTGTATGAAATATCTACTAAAAACAATTGGATATAGAAAAGTTGCTTTTTTTTTTTTTTTTTTTTTTTAAAGAGACAAGGGGATACTGTGTTGCTCAGGGTAGAGTGCAGTGGATAGTCATAGACACAGTCATGGACCCCTGCAGCCTCATGCTCCTGGCCTCTCAAATAATTCTCCCAAACTCATTCCTTTTGAAAGGAAGTTTAGAGAATACTCAGGGATCTAAATATAGACCTGCTGTTTGATCTGGCAATTCTTCTTCTAGGTATATATCCAAATGACCAAAAATCATTTGGCAATAAAGATATTTGTACCAGATTGTTCATTGCAGCCCAATTCATTATTGCCAAGTCATGGAAGAAGCCCAAGTGTCCATTGACCCATGAATGGATTAATAAATTGTGGTATATGGACACCATGGAATACTATGCAGCATTAAAAAAAATGAAGACTTTACCTCTTCTATGTTTACGTGGATGGAGCTGGAAAATACTCTTCTTAGTAAAGTATCTCAGGAATGGAAAAAAAAATCCAGTGTACTCAGTACTACTGTGAAACCAATTTATAATCACTCACACATATATGTGAAAAATGAAACACAACTATAGCCTAAAGATGAAGGAGGGAAGGGGAGAGAGAGAGGAAAGGAGGGGAGTGGAATGATAGAGGGAGGGTTGGTAGGGGTATCACACTTATGGAGCGTATTGCAAGTACAAGTTGGATCTATCAGGTGTAGAGCATAAATGTCTTAATCCTGCAATTGGATAAAAGTGGTGAAGGCTGTTGTTTAGTAGGATGTAAGCATTCCAATTTGTACAAATAATCAACACATTGAATGCTATAATGGCATAAAGGTATTTATGATCTATGTACAGATGACTTAATAAAAAAAAATGATTCTCTCATCTCAATTTCCTGACTAGTTGGTATATAGACATGGGCTGTATCTGGCACATAGCTAGATATAGAAAGATTTTAAAATAATTGTTCAGGAAAATTTAGTAGTAGTATAGAAGAAATTATCTAGTTTCTTATACTGAACTCAGGTGATGTGAAGAGTTGAATATTTTTTAAAAGTCAAAATATAGAAAAATTAAAAGAAGTATAAGGAAATATCTTTAAGTGATGAAATAAACCTATAGGCAAGGGTATCCAGATTCAATGTATACACATCAGACACTTAGGCTTAATAAAAAATATAGTTAAATAGAAAATATTTGTAAATACTTTTTGCTTAGAATATTATAAAAGGTCTGTCTCTATATAACAACATTCTAGTTAATTTGAATGCCAGGTAGTTTTTTTTTTAATTTTAAGATGTCTTTTCTCTGATCATCTTTTAGGATCACCTCATATCTGAACCACTCATTAAAAATCAGGCTTTACAAGTCTATATTTTTAAAATTCTGTTAAATGTAGCTTGAGTCATTTGATTTTAAATCCCATAGGCAAATTACAGTATTACCCCAAAATTGCTTTCAGTGCAAATTCTAGAGACCTTCTGATGTGATGTGATTGTTCACCCATACACCTCTGTACATGGGTCATTATAAAACTTTTGGGATAGGAAGAAAATCAAGAAATGTAAAACCTATAGTGAGGGAAACAAATGAAGCCCTTCCAGCAATACCAATAAGCTGAGCAAGTTGAGACTTGAATGGGTGAATTAGAAAGGATGCTGTCCGCTGTGTTTCTTGAAAGTGAAACAGTGGGCCATAATACAGTATTTACAAAACAAAAACTTTTTGAAAGAGAGGAAAACTTCTCTCTCTTTCTGTACTCCCTCTTCTGGGATGCCTCTTGTGATTGTGTTGTAGTATATCTGAAACACAAGGCATCTTTGTTGACGTCATCGATGATGCTTGTCAGCAGGGTTGGTCAATGCTGCCAGACTTTTTTGTTAATCATTTCAAGTATCCATGTCCATTGCAGCTGCTCTGGAACTTATACGGGCATCCCAATTTTTACAAACTCATGGAAGAACCACCTGGGTAAGATGGAGTGTGTTACAGGGTTTTCAAGAACTTAATATGTGAAAGAACTAAAATGTTAGAACAAAAGTTGACCTTTATGCCATGTCAGCAAAGAAAAAAAGTAGAAGATGGCTTGGTAGTGGTAATCCTCTAATGCTCTTAGAGGAACGTTTATTCATTTTTAGTAAAATGCTAGTGAGTGCATGAGTATTCTAATTGAATTTGGAATTCAAAAATCCTAACTGGAACCCATAGAAACTGCTATAACACTGTACCTTAGTGAAACAGTTCAGAATTCCTGTACAGTCAGTTAAATATAAATTGCTTTTTTGGTTGTTCAGTTAGTATGGAGTTTTTGTATTATATTCACTCCTATGCATTTGTTAAAATATGTTTATGGAAGACACTTAGAACAGTACCCAGTGCTGACCATTAAGTCCTAGGTCCTTACTATGTGTAGTGGGAAGCATGAATATTGTGTGCATGAAGTTATTTCTTCAGTATTTTTTCTTGATAGTTCTTTTCTTTTTTAATTTTTTTATATTTTTTTTCAGTTTTTAAATTACTATGAGGGTATTTTTAGGTTACATTGTTCTGCTTCCAAGGTAAAGTTCAAGTTGTAGTTGAGCCCTTCACCCAGGGGGCGTGCTGAACACCCTCACGTTGTGCACATTAACTGAGATCCTACCAGTTGCCCTCCTTCCTCTCTCACTTCCCTACCCTCCCCCTTGCTAGACTATATATCTGTTTTATCATTTGTATGGACATGCATTTGTTTATATATTGGTTTCATATTAGTGTTGAGTACATTAGATATTTTTTTTCCCATTCTTGAGATACTTTACTAAGAAGAATGTGTTTCAGCTCCATCCAAGTAGACTTAAAAGATGTAATTTTCAACTTTTCTTATGGTTGTATAGTACTCCATGGTGTACATATGCCACAGTTTGTTGATCAGTTCCAGGGATGATGAACAATGAGGCTGCTTCCATGACTTAGCAATTATGAATTGAGCTGCAGTAAACATTCTGGTGCACATGTCTTTGTGGTAAAATGATCTTTGTTCTTCTGGGTAGATACCTAGTGATGGAATTGCTGGATCAAATGGAAGGGTGACTTTAGTACTTCAAGAACTCTCTATACTTTTTTTCATAAAGGTTATATGAGTTTGATATCACACCAGCAGTATAGAAGTGTTCCTTCTCCCTATATCCATGCCAGCATCTGCATATTTGGAACTTTATGATGTGGGCTAATCTCACTGAAGTTAGGTAATATCTTAGAATGGTTTTGATTTGTATTTCTCTGATAATTAAAGATGAGAACTTTTTTTCAGGATTTGTTGGCCATTTGTCTTTATTTATTTTATTTTTTTGCAGTTTTAGGCCAGTACTGGGTATGAACCTGCCACCTCCGGCATATGGGGCCAGCACCCTACTCATTTGAGCCACAGGCGCCACCGGCCATTTGTTTTCTTTTCTTTTTTTTTTTTGAGTCAGGAGACTTAAGCTGTCCCCCTGGGTAGAGTGCTATAGCATCACAGCTCACAGCAACCTCCAACTCCTGGGCTCAAGCAAGTCTTCTGCCTGAGCCTCCTGAGTAGCTGGGACCACAGGTGCCCGCCACAACGCCTGGCTATTTTTTGGTTGCAGCTGTCATTGTTGTTGGTGGACCCCAGCTGGATTCAAACCCGCCACCTTGGGTGTATGTGGCTGGCGCCTTAGCCGCTTGAGCCACAGGCGCTGCGCCCATTTGTCTTTAGAGAAGTTTCTGTTCAAGTCTTTTATCAACTTAGAAATGGAGTTGTTTGCTCTTTTTCTTATTGATTGAGTTCTTTGTAGAATCTAGTTATCAGGCCTTTGCCAGATTCATAACATGCAAAAATCTCCCATATTGAAGACTGTTTGCCTTGTTTGTGATATACCTTAGCTATGCAGAAGCGTTTTAGCTTGATCAAATCCCAGTTATTCATTTTTAGTGTTGCTCTAGTTGTCAAGGAGGTCTTCCTTCATGAAGTCGTTTCCCAGACCAATCTTCAATCATTTTCCTCATACTCTTTTCTCAGGTTTTTATTGTGTCATGTCTTAAATTTAAATCTTTTATCCAATGAAAATCAATTTTTGTCAGTGGTGAGAGGTGCTAGTCTAGTTTCAGACTTCTACATATGGCTAACCAGTTCTCCAAGCATCATTTATTAAAAAAGGATTCTTTTCTTCAGTGCATGCTTTTGTTTCGTTTATCAAAGATCAAATAACTATATGTGGCTGCATTTTGTGCCAGTACCATGCTGTTTAGGTCACCATAAATTTGTGGTCTGAAGTCTGGTAACGTGATGCCTCCAGATTTGTTTGTTTTTCTAAGAATTATGTTTACTATTCAGGGTTTTTTGTGGTTCCATATGAAGGGGTTAGGGTTAGGTAGGGTGAGGGTTATTTTTTCAAGTTCTTGAAAGTATGACATTGGTGCTTTGATGTGGATACATTAAATCTGTATATTTCTTTGGGTAGAATGGACATTTTAATGATGTTGATTCTGCCCAACCAGGAGCATAGTGTGTTTTTCCATTTGTTAACATCTTTTGCTGTTTCTTTTCTTAGGGTTTCATAGTTCTCTTTATAGAGATCTTTCGTGTCCTTTCTTAGATAAATTCCCAGCTATTTCATCTTCTTTGAAGCCACTGTAAAAGGTATAGAATCTTTGATTTTATTTTCAGCTTGACTGTTACACATAAAGGCTATTAATTTGTCGGTGATGAGTTTGTATCCCGAGACAGTGCTGCTATTCCTTGATTACTTCTAAGAGCTTTGTAGTTGAGTACCTTGGGTTTTCCTGGTATAAGATGTCATCCACAAAGAGCAAAAGTTTGATTGCCTCTGTCCTCATCTGAATACCCTTGATCTCTTTCTCTTTCCTGATTATAATGGCTAGGACTTCTAGTACTATGTTGAATAGCAGTGATAAAAGTGGGCATCCTTGTCTAATTCCAGTTCGGAGTGGAAATCTTTCAGTTTTACTCCATTCAATATGATATTAGCTATAGGTTTGTTGTAGATGGCTTCTATCAGTTTAAAGTATGTCCTACCTAAGCCTATTTTCTTAAGTGTTCTTATCAAAAAAGGATGCTGGATATTGTCAAAAGATGTTTTTGCATCAATTGAAAGAATCATATGGTCTTTGCTTTAGATTTTATTTATGTGGTGGATTACATTTATAGATTTACATATGTTGATCAGCCTTGCATCCTTGGGATAAAACCAATTTGAAAGTTTTTTAATGTGTCTATTCTGCGTGCTAAGATCTTACTGAATATTTTGGCATCAATATTCATTAATTACAATTTTTGAGTTTTTTAATATCCTTTCCTGGTTTTTGGAATTGGTGATATTTGCTTCATAAAATGTGTTTGGGGAGAATTCCTTCCTTCTTCAGGTTTTGGGATAACTTATCAGGTGTCCTCAAACTATGGCGTGTGGGCCATGTGCGGCCTGCCAAGGATATTATCTGGCCCACTGGGTGTTTTTGCTGCCGCTGCCTGTCCTGCTTAGCAGCCGACTCATCCTGGGGCCCGTAGTTTGGCCCTCTAACGGTCTGAGGGACAGTGAACTGGCCCACTGTTAAAAAGTTTGAGGATCCCTGTAAGGCTTATGTAATATAGCAGTGGTTCTCAACCTTCCTAATGCTGCGATGTATTTTCATTGTTACAAGGGGATTGCAACCCACAGGTTGAGAACTGCTGTAATATAGGAACTAGTTCCTCTTTGAAGATTTGATAGAATTCTGATATGAAGCCATCTGGTCCAGGGCTTTTCTTTTCTGGAAGATTTTGTAATGTTGATGCTATTTCAGTGCTTGATATACGTCAACTTAAAATTTCTAATTCTTTCTGGTAGAGTGTAGGAAGGTGTCATATTGGTCCATTTCCTCTATATTTTCATATTTTGGCACATAGAGTTTTTGTAGTAATCATTGAGGATCTTTTATATTTCTATGGTATTTCTCCTTTATCATTTCTGATTAAAGTTATTAGAGATCTTAATTTTCTATTTCTGGTTAGTCTGACCAAGGGTTTATCAATTTTGTTAATCTTTTCAAAGAACCAACATTTTGTTTTGCTGATTTTCCAAATGAATTCTCTTGTTTTCAATTTCATTTAATTCTGCTCTGATTCTCGTTGTTTCTTTTCTTCTGGTGGGTTTGGAGCTAGATTGTTCTTCCTTTTCCAGTTGCTTAAGATGCCCCATTAAGTTGTTGACTTGGTTTCTTTCTGTTTTCTGAATGAAGGCATCTAATGCTATAAATTTCCCTCTTAGGACTGCCTTTGCAGTATCCCACAGGTTTTGATACCTTGTGGCTTCATTATCATTTTGTTCAAGAAATCTAATGATTTCCAACTTAATCTCATCTTTGACCTAGTTGTCATTCAGCATAAGGTTACTTAGTTCCATGACTTTATTTGGGTATGAAGAGTTCTGTTACTATTGAGTTGAACTTTTATTCTGTGATGGTCTGAGAAGATACAAGGAATAATTTCTATTCTTTTGACTTTGTTGAGGTTAGACTTGTGTCCTAAGATAAGATCAATTTGCAGCAGCTCAGTGCCTGTGGCTCAAGCAGCTAAGGTGGCAGCCACTTACACCTAAGGTGGTGGGTTCGAATCCAGCCCGGGCCTGCCAAACAACAGTGATGGCTGCAACCAAAAAATAGTCGGGCATTGTGGCAGGCGCCTGTGGTCTTGGGAGGCGGAGACAAGAGACTCGCTTGAGCCCAGGAGTTAGAGGTTGCTGTGAGCTGTGATGTCACAGCACTCTACCCAGGGGGACAGCTTGAGGCTCTGTCTCAAAAAAAAAAAAAAGATCAATTTGCAGGATGATTCACGGGCTGATGAGAAGAATGTGTATTCAGTTTTTCAGTTTTGTTAGGGTGAAAAGTTCTATATATTTCTATTAAGTTAATTTGTTCTAGTGTCACATTTAAGTCCATTGTTTCTTTGTTTAGTTTCTGCTTGGAGGATCTGTCCAGTATCAAATCTCCAAGTATTATAGTGCAGGAAGACATATTGTTCAGATCATTTAAAGTTTGTTTAACAATTTGGGAGCATTTAAGTGTGGTTCATAAATGTTAATTATTGAAATCTTTTCATATTGTGTACTTTCTTTGATAAGTATGTAATGCCCATCCTCCTCTTTCCTTATTTTTGTTGGTTTAAAATCAGTTGTATCTGTAGATAAGATTACAATCCCTGCTTTTTTCTGATTTCCCTTTGCCAAGATCAGCGGTTCTCAACCTGTGGTTTGTGACTCCTTTGTAACAATGAAAATATATTGCGGCATTAGGAGGGTTGAGAACCACTAGCCTAGATTATTATTTTGCATCCCTTTACCTTGAGTCTTGTTTTATCCTTTGAGGTTACATGTATTTCTTGCAGACAATAAATTTCAGGCCTAAAGTTTTGTATTCAGTCACTCAGCCTGTGCCTTGTTAGAGGGGAATTCAAGCCATTGACACTTATTGAGAGAATTCATAAGTATGGTGGAGTTTTGATCCTCTTGTTTTTCAGAGGTCTAGAGCTTATTTTTTCCCCAAGCATCATTGTGGTGCTTTAATTGGGATGGAGGAGAAGATGGAGATGGAAATCCTTTAATTTCTGGGTGTGTTTACTTTGGTGATTGGCTATCATGCTGGTTGTTCTGAAGAGTAGGTCAGAGTATTTCCTGTAGAGCTGGTCTAGTTGTGGCATATTTCCTCAACGTTTGCATGTAGGTAAAATATTTCATTTCTCCATCATATATGAAACTCAGTTTAGCAACATACATGATCCTGGGCTGGAAATTGTTTTCTTTAAGAAAGTTAAAGGCTGATGATCATCCTCTTCTGGCTTGAAAAGTTTCTTCTGAAAGATGTGCAGTCATCCTAGTATTTTTCCCTTTAGGTAAGATTTTTCTTGCACCTGGGTGCTTACAGGATTTTTTCCTTCATATTAACTTTAAAGTTAATTACAGTGTGTCTAGGAGATGCTTTGTTTGGATTGAGTCATGCTGGAGTTCTGAAACTATCTATGTCTGTATTTATGTGTCTCTTGCAGTGCTTGGGAAATTCTCCAGCATAATGTCTCAGAGTAGAGCACCCTCCTCTCCTTCAGGAATTCCTATAATTCTGATGTTTGATCTTTAGAAATGATCCCATAACTCTCTCAGTGAATTTTCTGTTTTGTTCTCCTTCTTTATGCCCTAGTAAGTGCTTGGGATAGTTCAAAGGTCTGGTTTTCAATTTCCAAATGTCTGTTCTCCATGTTCAGTTCTATTACTGAGGATCTCTACTGGGTTTAGAAGCTTCTGGATGGCCTCGTCCAGTGCCCTAAGCTCCACTATGTCTTTCCTCATTATGTCCATATCCTTGGTAACTTTGTCTTTAAAGTCACAAATCTCTTGAGACAACTCTTGAACTATTTTTTGGATTTCTACTTCCATCTTCTCCTATATTCCAATCATCTTATTTGCCAGCCATATTCTAAATTCTATTTCTGACATTTTAGCAATTTCTTTATGGGTGGTATTTTCTGCTTTATCTCCCTTGTAATCTCTTGTAGCAGTTGCTCTGCTCTGATTTTTCATGTTGCCAGAATCTTTTAGCTCCTCCTCATGAGTATTGTCATCTTAAAATATATGTATATATATTATACTTTTTTGCTTGGAATAATGGGTTGTTCCTGAATAGATATTGAGAGAGAACCTAGTTGGGGACCCTTAGGTCATCAGCTTGCCCTCTACCCAATCCCAAGGAGTTGCATCACTTAGCAGAAACCTCCAAGATCTGCACACTTGCAGCCCTGCCCACTCCCCTTGTGATAGCTGGAGGACAGTCCCTGAACAGACCCACAGAATCCGCCCCTCCCTATTCCAGCCTCCCTCACTGCAGCGCAAAGTCAAATAATACTGTGAACCTGCAGCCTCAGACAGCAGAGAGCAAAAATCCATGGCTGACTTTGGCCAAGATTTCTAGCCAAGCTCGCCCAGGTAGCACAAGCCCAGAAGGATGTCAGGCATGGGAGGACAGGAATCTGTAGGTAGTTCTTACTGAGAATTCTGGGAGGGGTCAGGGGTGAAACTCCTTCCATGGGAAGGGGAGGCAGCTGAGACCACATCTCTCTGTGCCAAAGTTAGTACTGCAGCAGCACTATGTCTGTGCCAGCTGCTCAGTGACCCACACAATGGATCAGCCTCTCAGAGTACTCCCCAAACCCTCTGGCCTATCTGTAGGGGACAGTCCCCCAGGCAACCAGATGGGGGGAAGGGTGGCCTGTAGGTTCAGAACTGTGGAGAGAACGTTTGTTCTGTTTTGTGCCATGCAGACTGGGGACTGGTCTCAGAGCTAGAGCTTTCGAAGTGTAGGAGAAGCAGAAACTCCTGGCTGTATCCTGTGGGCTGAGGCGAAGTTTCTCCGTTCCTATTGGGGGAAGGAAACTTCCATCCCCTTGATGACAGGAAGATTTCTGAGCCAGTACCCGTATTCTGTTAACTTTTTACCTCTTTCTCTCAGTTTATCTCAGTGGGGATGGTGTGAACCTCACATACTTCTCCTTCACCACCTTCAGCTACTCCACGTTCACTTCAGTCCAACTCCTCTCCCTCTGCACAGGAGCTTCTTCTTTTTTTTTTTTTTTTTTTTTTTTTTTGAGACAGAGCCTCAAGCTGTCCCCTTGGGTAGAGTGCCATGGCTTTACTGCTCACAGCAACCTCCAACTCCTGAGCTCAAGCGAGTCTCCTGCCTCTGCCTCCCAAGTAGCTGGGACCACAGGCGCCCGCCACAACGCCTGGCTATTTTT
>CAUYQV010089100.1:0-18958 GCA_963574575.1 Galagoides demidoff
TGGCGGGCGCCTGTGGTCCCAGCTACTTGGGAGGCTGAGGCAGGAGACTCACTTGAGCCCAGGAGTTGGAGGTTGCTGTGAGCAGTGAAGCCATGGCACTCTACCCAGGGGCTCAGCTTGAGGTTCTGTCTCAAAAAAATAAAATAAAATAAAATAAATTGTAGGTACTAGAAAAGGAAAAAATTGTATTTATCAAATACATAGGACACAAAAGAAAAAAAAAGAAATAGCAAATAGCACCAAGTATCCACATTCTAATCTCTATCTGAGATTTCGCTAAGGTAGAAAGCTCTCTAGATCCAGCCATTCCTCTATAGGGCAGATGAGGTGTTGACCAGTTTGAAGGGCACTCCCCAGTTTGGGCAGCGATTTCATAGCTCTAAGTTTTAGATATTCATCTTGTTTTCATAAGGGAAGTCAAGATAGGACAAGTTTCAAGCGTATCCTTTAAATAATCAGAATGTGGCCTCATATTTGCTGTGGTTTACCCTCCTATATTATTCTACCCCTGGCACCAGGGCAAGGGCAGCTACTCCATCTCTCTCTCTCCCTAGGGCTGGGGTAGGGGAGAGTTGTATTTCTTAAGTTTCCTTGGCTCCAGACATTATCTTGCTTAGGAAGGAAATGGCAATACTAGAAATAAAAATGTTTGTCTGGCCAAACTGGGTCAAGCAGTACAAAATGATCTGATCCACCGTTTATTTTAAACTAAAACACTGTTGCTATCTAAACCCAGAGAGTATGGCCTGTGCTTCTCTACTTAAAAGGGGAGAAGAAAATCACAACTCTGCATGGAAAATTCCCCACACACAAAGCAGAGACCTTCTTCATCTCAACCAAGGTTAGACAATCATAAACAGAACTTTACTCTAATTCCCAGGATTGTTAAGAGGATTTAATGATATAATAAAAGTATCCTATAAAGTACAAAATGCTACTGTGATGTTAGTTAAGTTATTACAAGAAGGGTCCTGGTATCATTCCAGGTTTGTGCTGTAGACAGCAACAAGGAAATAAGCAGACAGCTGGGCAGATCTGCCAGACAGGAAGCATTTCTGACTCTTAAACACAGACTGGATTCCCTTTTGCTGAGCTACACCTGCCAGACTGGAAGCTCCTGGTGCTTTAGTCATGATTGAGCATGTCCTATCCAAGGCCTCCAGGGCCTCGCCTCAGTCTGTCCTTTGGCTCCACCCTGCAGTACTGGCTCAAGGCCAAGTCTGGGCTAACTTCCCCCTTCAGTTTGCTGGTACTGCCCTTCCGGTGCCATTATGCCTCAAACTGGAGTCTCAAGTTATACATAACTCAAGTGGCCCAATAATGAGAACACTCCTTCCTTCTATGTAAAGGTTGGGAATTTCCTTTCCCTCTTCTTTCCCTTTAAGTCACTCCTGTTGCCACTTCTCTGCTTCTCTTCTGCTTCAGGCAAACCAGAACAGGGTCTGTGAAGTCAAAAAGCTAAAAAAAAAAAAAGCCAGGACCAAATCTGTCCCATTACCATTCCTGTGAACTGAGTCTCCACCTGTGCTAACTCCTTGCTAACTCTTTGCTTTTAGTAGCTGGAGCATGGTAAGTTCTTAATAACTATTTACTGAATTAAAAAAAAATACCCAATTAATGGCTCTCTCTTTCCTACTGCCTTCTCCAGCTATGATCTCTACCAGTCAGTGGTTTGTAAGTTTGTCCCTCACTCTCTTAAGGCGGCCCTGGTCCCAATGGCAGTGGTCCACTCTCCTTCTGCTATGCTGCAGGTGGCAGGGGCCGGAGGGCACACCGCCCGCTGAGACTTCTACTGGGCTGCGTTCCTTTCTGGCCAGAGGTATTGTTGGATGCTGTGCCAAAACAACAATTGCCCCATTGGATTGAGTAAGGGTTTTATTACAAGCTCACAATTACTATTATAAGCATTTAGGAGTATTTTCTGCATTGCGTGCTGTTCCCCAAAAGGAAGGATTCCTTGGATTGTATAAAGGAAATGGTGCAATGATGATTCGAATCTTTCCCGATGGTGCAATCCAGTTTATGGCATTTGAACATTATAAAACGTTAATTACTACAAAGCTGGGAGTTTCGGGTCATGTGCACAGATTAATGGCTGGATCCGTGGCAGGTATGATAGCAGTTATCTGTACTTACCCTCTTAACATGGTTAGAGTTCGCCTAGCATTCCAGGTGAAAGGGGAACACACCTATACAGGAATTATTCATGCATTCAAAACAATTTATGCAAAGGAAGCTGGTTTCCTTTGATTTTACAGAGGCCTGATGCCTACTATATTAGGAAGGCACCATATGCAGGCGTTTCATTTTTTACTTTTGGTACCTTAAAGAGTGTGGGGCCTTCCCATGCTCCTACCCTTCCTGGCAGACCTTCATCAGACAATCCTAATGTTTTAGTTTTGAAAACTCACACAAACTTACTTTGTGGTGGTGTTGCTGGAGCAGTAGCGCAGACAATATCCTATCCATTTGATGTAACTCGTCGGCGAATGCAATTAGGAACTTCTCTGCCAGAATTTGAAAAGTGCCTTACCATGAGGGATACTATGAAGTATGTCTATGGACAGCATGGAATTCGAAAAGGATTATATTGTGGTTTATCTGTTGATTACATTCGTCGCATCCCCTCTCAAGCAGTGGTTTTTACAAGATATGAACTTATTGAAGCAATTTTTTCACCTCAACTAAAAAAACAAAATCATGATTTGTCTTCCTTAATAAACTCTAAGAGGGAGAAATAAAATTTGGGGCAAACATTACTTGAAGCAGGATATTTACCCTGTCCCAGGAACCACTGGTATTTTAGTACCTGATTTTTTTTCTTTGTTACTTACTAATCAAAGTGCTTACCATTCTTTATGATGCCAAACATTCTAACTTCGAACACTGAAAAAATATTTCTAAGCTGATGCTTGCTAAACAATTGGGTTAGTTGAAACCATTTTTGAGTTTTATTTGGAAGAACTAACTTCGAAACGGTGTTCATGGGTTGCCATTAGCTTTATCATGCTCTTCCTAGCTTTTAATTGTAGTCATGATTTTTAAAAGACTCTTAACATTGTTTATTATTATTAAAATAAGCATACTTGGTTATACTGCAGAATGATGAGAACTGAACTTTTAAGTTCTATAAAACAGCCAGGATTGAAGTATATTTTTAAAAAATACCCAATTAATGAATTGACAAATACATGTTGTATGAAGCCCTGGTCTTTTTCCTGGGCCCTGGACCCCCTACATTAGTGTGTTTTCATCTAATGTTATGATCAAATATCAGGGCAACCCCAGTCAAGTTTCTCAGATTGACTTTTACCCTAGCTCTTTCTGCACAAAAGGCCACTATCAGCACATTTATTCTTTCTTCAAGTTTCACTTTTCTGAGTTTCTCTTTCTCAGAAGAGATAGAATCAATGTGATAGTATATTTGCATGCATGTGCCTGCATGTGGCTATTTAGAAATAGTTTGGAGAGATTGTGAAGTTGTGTTTTGTTCCGCATCATACTAGAAGAGATACCTTGGCTAGAAAGCTCAGTGGCTAACAGTAGAGGCAGATGAACTCCTACCAAAGATGTGAGGTAAAAGGGGTACAGCTTTAAAATAGGCATATTCCAGACCAGTTGTGGTGGTGTATGCCTGTAATCCTAGCACTCCTGGCTCAAGCAGGAGAATCACGTGAGGCTAGGAGTTTGAGACCAGCCTGGGCAACAGCAAGACCCCATCTCTCCAAAAATCAGAAAGATTAGCTGGGCATGATATCATGTAACTATAGTCCCAGCTACTCAGGAGGCTGAGGCAAGAGGATCACTTGACCCGTTTGAGATTGCAGTGAGCTTGGTAGGAATTGGGAAAAGAATGGAACCTTTGAAAACTAACATAAGGGAAGATAAAATATAGGAACTATACAAGGGCTATCCATAAAGTATCTAGCCATGTACTATGAAAAATAGTGTTAACAATAGCTGGATACTTTGCAGACAGTCCTTGTATTTTTGAGGGGGATGGTCATCAATACATGGAAGAAAAACATTGAGACTAAATGCTCTCATTGTAGAAACTAGGTTACCATGGACAGACCTAAGAATCTATCCTGGATTATGCCAGAACTATGGATGGAGAACACCACAGCACTCTAACCTGGGCAAAAGAATGAGACACTGTATCAAAAAACAAAAAAAAAGCTGCATGTTCCTACCACTCACTACTCCTATTTTCAGATATCCTATGAATCAGGGAGAATAGAGCCAGGTTTTCTGGTATTCCACAGTAGGACACTACTACACTGTTGGAACACAACAGTTAAATATACATGTAGTTGAAATACCAGGAGATAAGAAAGGGAATGGGGCAAAAAAAAGTAATTGAAGAAATAATGGCTAAGAATTTTAATTTGATGAAAGGCAGAAATTTGCAGATACAAGATTTTAAATGAACACTAAGCAGAATAAACATGAAAAATTCATTTTTTTTTCTTGAGACAGAGCCTCAAGCTGTCACCCTGGGTAGAGTGCTGTTGGAGTGCTTCTAACTCCTGGGCTCAAGCAATTCTCCTGCCTCCACCTCCCAGGTAGCTGGGACTACAGGTGTCCACCACAATACCCAGCTATTTTTTGGTTGCACCTAGCATTGTTGTTTGGCGGGCCCAGGCTGGATTCGAACCACCAGCTCAGGTGTATGTGGCTGGCGCCTTAGCCACTTAAACCACAGGCACCAAGCCATGTTTTTAATTTGAATTTTAATTTATTTGTAATTTCATTAGAGAAATAATCTTTCTATAGCCTAGACTGGAGTGCAGTGGCACAATCAACGCTTACTGTAGCCTCAAATTCCTGGGCTCAAGTGATCCTCTTGCCATAGTTTCCTGAATAACTGAATCTATAGGTGTGAGCTACCACACCTGGCTACCAAAAAGTCCATGATGATACACATCACAAATTATTGAAAGCCAAAGACATAGAGCAAATTTTGAAAGCAGTAAAAGACATATAACATATTACATATCAAGGAACAATGACCTGATTAACTGCTGACTTCTCTATAGAAACTATGAGGCCAGAAGAGAATGGAACACATCTTTTAAAAAGATTTTAAAAAAGGCAAAATCTGTCAATCCAGAATTCTCTATCAAATGGAAACCACTCAAATATGAAGGCAAAATAACATTTTCAGGTAAAATAAAACTAAGAGAATCTGTAGTCAACAGATCTGCACTACAAGAAACACTAAAGGAGGTTCTTTAAGCAAAAGGGAACTTTCATCAGATGGAAACACTGATCCTCAAGAAAGAGTGAAAATAGCTGGATAAATCAAGACTGTTTTTGTTGTCTGTATCCTCTGTAATTTCTTTAAAAATTATTTGTTTAAAACTAAAGTTATAACATTGTCTTAGGGGAATTTATTGCTAGTTAAAGTAGCAATAGAATATGAGGTCCAAGTTCTCACAGCCTTCCTACTTTATGTGGTAATGTATTATGAGATGCTTAGAGTCTGGAACTGCTTCTTCTATTTATTCTATCCTCTTCCCACTACTGCAGATTAACTTTCAGGGTAGACTTGATAGGAATTGGGTAAAGGATAGAACCTTTGAAAACTAACATAAGGGGCTCAGCACCTGTGGCTCAATCGGCTAAGGCGCCAGCCATGTACACCTAAGGTGGCGAGTTCGAATCCCCAGCCCGGGCCCGCCAAACAACAATGATGGCTGCAACCAAAAAATAGCCGGGCGTTGTGGTGGGTGCCTGTGGTCCCAGCTACTTGGGAGGCGGAGGCAGCAGACTCGCTTGAGCCCAGGAATTGGAGGTTGCTATGAGCTGTGATGCCATGGCACTCTACCCAGGGGGATAGCTTGAGGCTCCGTCTAAAAAAAAAAAAAAAAAGAAAACTAACATAAGGGAAGATAGAATGTAGGAACGATACAAGGGCTATCCATAAAGTATCCAGCCACGTAATATGAAAAATAATGTTAACAATAGCTAGATACTTTGCAGACAGTCCTTATATTTTTGAGGAGGAGGGTCATCGATGCATGGAAGGAAAACATTGAGACTAAATGCTTTCATCGTAGAAACTAGGTTACCAGGGAGAGACCTAAGAATCTATCCTGGATTATGCCAGGACTATGGATGGAGAAATGTAACATATCTAGTCCCTTACCTGACTTCCTAACTGTCTCACTCTATACCAATTACTAATCTTCTATAGACTTGACAAAAATGTCTCTGTGTCTTAGGTAGGACTTAGCTCCTACAGGTATTTGATCTCCAACTTGTCCTGGAAGTAGACACGAGGAGGTGTGATTTGGGAAATAGTAAGGAGAAAATTTACTGATACAGGTCCGAGGTCTGCCCGATGAGAATAGGAAGTCAGAAAACTGGGACAGTCGATGCATCATCTTTGTGAATCACAAAGATTGAAAGACATTAAGGATGATGTGGCTACAGGGTGGTGTGAGTGCACTGACTGCTCCATGAGCTGAAAAAAAACTTTTTTTTTTTTTTTTTTGTGAGACAAAGTCTCACTATGTCGCCCTTGGTAGAGTGCTGTGGTGTAACAACTCGCAGGAACCTCAAACTTGTGAGCTCAAGCGAGTCTCCCGTCTCAGCCTCCAAAGTAGCTAGAACCACAGGTGCCCCCACAACACCCGGCTATTATTTTTGTTGTTGTTGCGGTTGTCATTGTTGTTTAGCTGGCTCAGGCTGGATTCAAACCTGCCAGCCTGGGTGTATGTGACTGGTGCCCTACCCACTGAGCTATGGGTGCCGCCTAGGTGCTGAAAGTTTTGGTGAACATATGGAGTACCCTTGATGTTGGTAAATAAGGATGAGAATAGAGGTCAGGAGAAGGGACTTTTGCATAGAGTGGAAAACAATAATTTGGAAGCAGCATAATGAACAAGAAAAGTGTCACTTTGGCCCCTTCCAAGGTCTGTGCTTCCCTCCTATATTTATTTATTTAGAGACAGAGTCTCACTACGTTGCCCTCAGTAGAGTGCAGTGGCATCACAGCAACCTCTAACTCTTGGGCTTAAATGATTCTCTTGCCTCAGCCTCCCAAGTAACCAGGACTACAGGCGCCTGCCATAATGCCCAGCTATGTTTTTGTTGTTGTTGCAGTTGTCATTGTTTTTTTTTTTTTTTTTTTTTGAGACAGAGCCTCAAGCTGTCCCCCTGGGTAGAGGGCAGTGGCATCACAGCTCACAGCAACCTCCAACTAACTACTGGGCTCAAGTGAGTCTCCTGCCTCCACCTCCCAAGTAGCTGGGACCACAGGTGCCCGCCACAACGCCTTGCTATTTTGGCAGTTGTCATTGTTGTTTTTAGCAGGCCTGGGCTGGGTTTGAACCCCCCTGCCTCAGTGTATATGGCCGGTGCCCTAACCACTGAGCTACGGGAACCAGCCCTCTTTGTTTGTTTTTTAATAGAACCACCATTATCTAGTCCTACCTAGAAACCCGAGGGTCCTTTACTTGTTCTCTCTCATTACTTATATTGAATCACCAGACATTAAAGATTGCTCCAATTCATCTCTGAATTACATAGGGTTGGAGGTATGTATGAAAGAGGAGAAACTAAAGGTTCTTGTTTTTTAGGCTGTGACAGAATCCAATAGAATGGACAAACTGGCCTCAAATTTCTAAATGGAACCCTGGGATATAGTTGTTTTAGTGTGTGGGGTACTGTAGTCATATATTCCGGACCCCAATTTCCATCAGAGGTTGTTTTCTTTTTAGTTTATTTTAGGGAGACTTCTTAATGACTTTTCTTTATTCCTTTACAAACATTTATTTCGGTAAATTCCATTTTGTCCTGCCAAAGATTTGGCACCTCCTTCAGAAAGAAAGAGGACTCAGGATGAATTGCACCAGGTCTAGGATCCTGAAACGCAAATGACATTGATCAAATGAATAAATGCAGGCTGGCCATCTGCCTAAATAAAAAAAATTAAAAAATAGGTTTTACTTTGTAGGCCAGTGGTTCCCAAACTCTTGGCACCAGTGACTGGTTTCTTTTTCCTTTTTTTTTGAGACAGAGCCTCAAGCTGTCCCCCTGGGTAGAGTGCTATGGCATCACAGCTCACAGCAACCTCCAACTCCTGGGCTCAAGCGAGTCTCCTGCCTCAGCCTTCCAAGTAGCTGGGACTACAGGCGCCCACCACAATGCCTGGCTATTTTTTTTTTTTTTTTGGTTGCAGCCCTCATTGTTGTTTGGCGGGCCCGGGCTGGATTCAAACCCACCACCTTAGGTGTATGTGGCTGGCACCTTAGCCACTTGAGCCACAGGCGCTGAGCCCAGTGACTGGTTTCATGGAAGACAATTTTTCCATGGACTGGGATGGGAATGGGAGGGTTTTAGGATGATTCAGGCACATTACATTTATTGTGTACTTCATTTCTATTATGATTATATTGTAATATATAAGGGAATAATTATACAACTCACCATAATGCAGAATTAGTGGGAGTCGTGAGATTGTTTTCCTGCCACTAGATCAGCAGTTCTCAACCTGTGGGTTGCGACCCCTTTGGAAGTCGAATGACCCTTTCACAGGGGTCATCTAAAACCATCACATACACCCCGTAAAAATACAGGTGTATGAAAATAATTTTATGGTTTGGGGTCACCACAGCATGAGGAACTGTATTAAAAGGGTTGTGGCATTAGGAAGGTTAAGAACCACTGAGCTAGATGGTCCCAGCACTAGCATCACCACCTCAGTTCCACCTTATGAGAATGGAATTAGATTCTCATAAGGAGCATACCTGGATTCTTCACATGCAAAGTACACAGCAGGATTCTTGCTCCTCTGAAAATCTACTACCCCAGGTGATCTGACAAGAGGTGAGGCTCGGGTGAACTGCTGTCCTAATAGGCCATACTACTGATCTGTGGCCCAGGGATTGGGAACTGCAGTAATAAGCCAACTCTCTGGAGTACTATGTTGAGAAGGATTCTGAAGCTTCGA
The DNA here is from genome assembly GCA_963574575.1 of Galagoides demidoff. NCBI lineage: Eukaryota > Metazoa > Chordata > Mammalia > Primates > Galagidae > Galagoides > Galagoides demidoff. Next base: position 8,960 of record CAUYQV010089100.1, read on the forward strand.
CTTCTGCATATGGGCTCCGAAAGGGAGCACAACAATTACTTGAAGTCTGCAGTGGGAATGAGACCATGTGCTCAACAATGCTATCTTTACTCTGAGGGTTTGTTTGCAGACAGGGACAGACTAGTCCCCAGCAAGTGAAAGACCTTGACTGATACACAGGAGGCCAGCCTCTCAATGTCACTGAACCTTAGGACCTGTCTGTCAGCTCTTGGTCAGGTTCTAATCGAAGAGTTAGGAAAAACACTGAGTGTGAGAGCAGGAAAAGCCTGTTTATCATCATTGATGTTTGCTAAGTTCCTCATGAGTTGGCCGAGTTCAGATAGGCCTGGGCTGTGGAGCCATTCCTCTCAAGCCAGCCTTGCTACCTTCCCCTGCCCAATAGGAAATGAATGAAAGGATGCCATGGCATCATTTGATCTGCACAGATTTCTCCTGCACCAACATTAGTCATGGGGATATGAGTATTGGGTCTTGGACCAGGGCCCCCCCCCCCCAACCCGCTCCCAAAATGCAGAAGAAATTTCGGGTCTTTGTTCCTTGTTAAGTTCATTAGGAACCACTGATTCCCTCCTTACCCCAGTTAAAAGAAGGCAAGCCCTTGGTATATGGTAGTGACTTGAGTTGAAGTCTAGTCTGGTGTGTGGAGGCCAGGAGATGGAAAGGAAGAAAAGAGAAATTCTGAGTTTGAATTTTGCCTGTCACCAGGCTATGGGGGAGGAATGTTCACCTCCGCATGCAGGAGCACTGGGGAGAGACGGTCTTCCTCCTGCTCAGTGAGGTGTGGAGGTCGTTCTCATGTGTGAACAGGGGATGAGGGTGCCCCTCCTTGACCCTTTTTGTGTATTATGGGGGAGGGTAAGGAATGACGAATAGATGGCCTTTGGGTACCTATGGTTAAGTCCTTCAGGGTTCAAGAGGCCTGTAACTGACCCATGAGCAAGGGTGGGATCAAATTCCTTCCATCTCCCACTTCCCCATTGCCAGGGAATCCATTATCCCCAGATCAGTGAAGAAACATTTGGGGAGAAGGTTCTAGAGCGAGCCCCATGCGGGTTGTCCCAGGAACATGCCAGGCACTGCTTGGCCCTTTCTTAAACTTAGGGTCTGCGGTGGCAGGAAAAGCACCACCCCACCTCGGCATGTCACCTCAGGGAGGAGGAGCCAGGTGGGTCTTCGCAACTCCACGAAGGCTGCGGGGTCTGGGGCTTCGGGGCCTCCCCGAGGGGAGAGGAGCCCTTCGGACCAAGTCCAGGGCTTCAGTGCCGCGGGACCCCGGGGTGAGGAGCCGCGGTCTGGCAGCGTCGGGCTCCGGAGGGTGGGGAGTCGGTGCCCGGCGGGGAGCGGGCGGGCATTCCGCTGCCCGGGCCGTCGCCTACCTCCCCGCCCCCCGGCTTCCTGCGGAGGCCGCGGCCGCCATGTTGTTGTGGGGCTGAGGCGGCGCCCGGGAGCCCGAGCGGCCGTGACAGGCTACGCAACAGGTTCGCCGGCGGCGGCCTGACGACCGAGCCGGCAGCTGCGGCGGCGGCCGAGCAGGGTCTCGCGGCGCCCGCTCGCGCCCACGCTGCCGGTGCCGAGGAGCGCGGAGTCGCGCAGTGACGTGCGAGAGGCGCGGCGGGGGCGCCAGGTGGGTGAAGCCGCTCGCCGGGGCTGCAGCGGGGCGCGGGGCAGGTGCCGGCGCCGCCGCGCCGAGCCGTGCCCGCGGTCCGGAGGCTTGGCGGGCCGGGCCGAGGCGGCCGCGCGCCCGGACGACGCGGACGGGTGCTCGGGAGGCCGGGCGGCCCCCGCGCTAGGCCCCTGGCGGGCTTGGCGGCGCCGGGCGGAAACCTCCGGTCCCGGGTTCCTGCCCCCGCCGCCGGGCCGGGGCAGACGCCGGAGGGGGCGGGGGCCCGGCTGCCCCTTCCCTGTGCCTGAGCTTGGGCCCCCGGCCGCGGCCTCGTCTGGCAGGTGGCGTGGCGCCCTCGCTTTCGGGGTGCTGGCAGGAGAGAGCCCTAGGGTACCGCACGCTTCCCCCGGGACCCACTTTATTTTCATCGAGATGGTTTCCCTTCGTGGTAATGGTTGGTGCAGAATGTCAGGTGAGCCGCATGCCAGTGCGTCAAAGTAGCCCGAGTCACGAGAGGACAGTGGGCGGATGCTTGGCGTCCACCGCTCGCATTAAGCCAAAGTTGAGAAATGTTAAAATTTGACTTCGGCGTTACCCGGCGTTACCGACTTCCCTGGTACACAGGAAGCACGGAAAGGTAGCATCTCTGAGGCCAGAGTAAAGTTTGTTGCTTATTTAAGAAAAAAAAAAAAAAGCCTGCATATGCATAGTAAGTGGGTAAACCGAGGCTGAAACTGCAGATGGCTTTGCATTCTGCAGAAAGATGGGCTATTTTAATTTATTAATCATGTGCGTGGTTACTCAGTGATTGCCAACGGCGAGTATGCTTTGTTTGAAACTTGTATTAATAAAGAAGTAAGAATTTGTTTTTGATAGAGCCAACCACTTAAGGGTAGGAATTAGGGTTAGCATGGAAATGATTGCTTTACTCCATGCTTCTAGTTTGTTTTTCTGGTGGAGGTAGGCAAGGTGTGACTTGAAATTTTGTGTTGTTAGTCATCTTCATTTAGGTAGCATAGGTTCTGTGAGCTAAGCTGCTTAAGCCTCTCAAAAAAATTAATTGCTTTTCTCCCTGTGCTGGTTTGCTGTATTGTTAATCAGTGATAAAACCCAGAAGCTGCCTAGAAACATTACATAAAACCTTTACACAAGCAATGATGCCTCTCAGAATTTAAAGATACTAGCAACTGTGATATGCCCTCTTTTAGGTTTTTTGGCTGTGTCTTTGGTTCGTTTGTAATTTCAAAAGTAAATAAAGTGGAAGTATTTCACGATTTTACAGGATGTGGAAAAGTGCGTTGCTGCTATTTTGTGCAATATTAATCAGCAGCTGAAAAGCTTGCGTGTTTTACCCCTTAATGCATCAATAACTATTCCCATTTCTCACCTTTACAGTGAAAGGTAGATTGGTCTGAGAAAACTCAAGCTGTACTAAATTATTGAGCAGAGAGGTACCATTTTAAGTTCAACACGTCTCTCCTTAATATGAGGAAATGTGATAGGCATGTTTTGAGTATTGGTTTTATAGTTTTAAAAAATTTGTATTTTCCCAAAAATAGATTAGTATCACTCAAACTCAATAACTTAATTTTTTTTTGTTTTTTTCCTATTTTTATTTTTTTAGTCATTTTTACGCTATAGAGTTTAACTATTTTTAAAAAGTGGGAAATTTCTTTTTCTTTTCTTTTTTTTTTTTTTAATTTCTTATATAACTTTAGGAATTTTAGGGGTTTTTTTGCAGGTTTTTGGCCAGGTTTGAATCCACTACCTCTGGTATATGTGGCTGGCACCCCACTCCTTTGAACCACAGGCACCACCCAGGAATTTTAGTTTTAATGTGGCTTTAATAATAGAGTTTCACAAAGTTCCATCTTTCTAGTAGGACAAAAAGAACATTTATTGGTTATCTCCTTCAACTGTACTTTCTTCAGTATTAAAATATATCGACCGTAGTTGTCATTTATGGAGCACCTACTAATGTTAGGCACTGTGCGAAGTGTTTTACATAACTCTTTAGGGCTTTATAAAGACCCTATGTATAGTTACTGGCTTCCCATCAAAAATAAATAATAAAATGTTAACCTGGAGTTTAACTGAATACTCTAGGTCCCTGAGCTAATAAGTACAAGAGACAAGTTTCAAAGCAAGGTCCTTTTAACGTTAGCACCTTTAGCCTTATCTGATATAGTTGTCTTGGTTCATAAATTTAAAAGAAAAAGTTACATAAGCATTCAGTAAATGTTCGAGTGGGCTTGGCGCATGTGGCTCAAGCTGCTAAGGCGCCAGCGACATACACCTGAGCTGGTGGGTTTGAATCCAGCTATGCCCACCAAACAACAATTTTAGCTGCAACCAAAAAATAACCAGGTGTTGTGGCAGGTGCCTGTAGTCCCAGCTACTTGGGAGGTGGAGGCAGGAGAATCGCTTGAGTCCAGGAGTTGGAGGTTGCTGTGAGCTGTGATGCTGCAGCACGCTACCTGGGGCGACAACTTGAGGCTTTGTCTCAAAAAAAAAAAAAAAAGTTTGAGTAAAGAAGTGAAAGTATGTATTAGTCCATTATGTAAATAGCATTTTTATATACTGTATTCACTTGTAAAACTTCTAAGTTCCAAAAGTGACGTGTGCATGTGTTAACCATCTAGTAAGTGCATTTGCCTTTTTTCTGAGTCTTGTTTTTTAATACCTTATTTATGGAAAAACATTTTTGAAAAAAGGTAGTTTTTTTGTGTGCTAATTGTTAAAGGCAAGATTCAGATATGAAGTAGAAAAACAAGAATGTTTAGAGTTAATTTTGTAAATGAACAGATCTAAAGTTGAGGTTCATCAGAAATGCTGTATTTTTTACTTGAGTTCACTTTTTGACTTTGTACCATCTTATAGCAATGGAGCTGTAGCATTTTCTTGAGTAAAGTGTGCATGTAGGCTCAGTGCCCATAGCTCAGTGAGTAGGGTGCCAGCCACATACACTGAGGCTGGAGGGTTTGAGCCTAACCTGGTCCTGCTAAACAATGACAACTGCAACCAAAAAATAGCTGGGTATTGGGGCAGGTGCCTGTAGTCCCAGCTACTGAGGAGGCTGAGGCAAGAGAATCACTTGAGCCCAAGAGTTTGAGGTTGCTGTGAGCTGTGACAAAACAGCACTCTACCAAGGGCAACATAGTGAGACTCTGTCTCAGAAAAAAGAAAAGTGTGCATGTAGGTATTCTTTAGGAGGAACTGAAATGGTCTTAAAGGATAAGGAGGCAGAGAGGAAGTGGGGGAGGAAGGGAGGAAACTGAACAGAATTAGGACAGGAATAGATCAAGAAATAATTTTTATTTTTACAACTCTAAGAGGGCAGTGTATTTCATTTGCAGAATATATAGTATTATTTTGAGAAATTTATTTTAAAAATTTCACAGCGCTATCAGGACACTGAATGATTTAGTTATTTACTTATTGAGCTATTCAGCAGTGATTATGGCAGACATTTAGAGGTCTATTACCAGATGGCAGACATTTAACTTTATTTAACCCACTGTTTTATGTTTTCTAGATTGTTTTTTTCACTAATGCATATTCACTTTAGATAAACTATATGTGGTTTTAATAAAACTTTCATTTATTTTCAGGTGGCGCCCGTTGCTCAGTGGGTAGGGCGCTGGCCCCATATACTGAGGGTGGCAGGTTCAAACCCAGTCCCGGCCAAACTGCAACAAAAAAATAGCTGGGCATTGTGGTGGGCACCTGTAGTCCCAGCTACTCGGGAGGCTGAAGCAAGACATTCGCCTAAGCCCAGGAGTTGGAGGTTGCTGTGAGCTGTGTGATGCTATGGCACTCTACCAAGGGTGATAAAGTGAGACTCTCTACAAAAAATAAATAAATAGAATAATACCTTCATTTATTTTCATCATAACTATAGTAGATACGAGTACAGTCTCTCAAGGTAGACCACACCAAATAACTGTATGACCTTGGGCAAATTACTTTAATCCTCTAAGCTTCTGTTTCCTTATCTGTAAAAAGGAAATAATAGTACCTGTCTCATAATGTTGTATATAAGTGCTTAGCACAGTGACTGTTGCTTAGTACAATGCCTAATAAACGTTACCTGTTATTGTTATATCTTTATTGAGAAACTTCAGACTAAACTTTGCTTAGTCCTTTTTTTGGTGGTTGTTTGCCCCAGTGACTGGAAAAGAAGTTAGCTTTTTTTTGCCCTTTATTTTTAACCTTAACCATGTAATTTTAACCATTACTGTCAAAATAATTCATATAAGAAGGTTAAAATATAAGAGTTGAACTGAACCACAGTCTTTCATTTATCTCCCAATAAAGAATCTGCCCTCTTAGTGCTCTTAATATGGGGGTGATGGTGGAATACATAGACTACAGGAAGAAAACATTCTGTATAGTAAATATAGGAAATAACTGGGAAAAGAAACTACTGCATTGGATTATCACATCAAAGACTTCAATTCTAGGTACTTAAATTCTTTCTACTTTTTGGTATAAGGAATACATGACTAGGGAAAGGTTGATTTTGGGGAAAAATAATTTCAGACTGCAGAGGTCCAAATAAATAGCAAGCCAGTAGGCTTTGCACTGGCTATTAGGAGGACCTTGATAATCTTTGCTTTATTATTTCATTTTGCTGAAGCACATTGGCTTATTTGGACACTCACTGCCTTACCACCTCTCCTTCCTATGTCTTTCATCTAATGTGCCTTGTGGCACTTTAAAGAATGACTGCTTAAATATAAAAATTGAGTAGGTCAGTTTAATTTCACAGCTTACATAATACTTGGTGACTTTATTTTTTAGTGAACATGAAATACTTTTTATGGACTGTAAGAACTTAAAAGATGAATGAAATTGCATAGAATGTGGACAGGGAATCCACGTGTATCACTCCTTTTCTTTTTCTTTTTTTTTTTTTTTGATACAGAGCCTCAAGCTGTCCCCCTGGGTAGAATGCTGTGGCATCACAGCTCACAGCAACCTCCAACTCCTGGGCTCAAGCGAGGCTCCTGGGCTCAAGCGAGGCTCCTGCCTCTGCTTCCCAAGCAGCTGGGACCACAGGCGCCCGCCACAACACCAGGCCGTTTTTTGGTTGCAGCTGTCATTGTTGTTTGGCGAGCATGGGCTGGATTTGAACCTGCCACCTTAGTTGTACGTGGCTGGCGCCTTAGCCACTTGAGCCACAGGCACCAAGCCTATCACTCCTTTTCCAACCATTTTTAGTAAGTTCTGAAAACCCAAGTGGTAGAAGAAAAGCCTTCTCACTAGAATCATTTTAGATTTTCTCTCTGTTGAAGTTCCATTGCACTGCTAATAAATGGATTTTGTCTGCAGAGACCCGTATAGGGAGGTTTCGCCTGCCCTTTGCTCATCCCTTCTGGTGTCTGGTCCTTACTCCAATGATCCTGTCTTATAGTTGTTACCTCCTTCTTCCACATCCTCGTTCCTATATTTATGTTCTACTGGTTTCAGAAGCTGAGTAACAGGGACGATTGAGATGGAAAGAGCTATTTAGATTAGGTAGAGGTAGCCCCAAACCTTTTCTGAACACTTCTCTCCAATACCTGGATTTTATAGTCTTTATAGCATGATGGTAATCCCATCCTGAAAAGGCACATGCGACAGCTCACTCTTAAATCCATCTTGACCTGCTTAGTTTGACTTTTCTTCATCTTCGTCTTTTTAGGGACTTTATTAAAAAAAAAACAAACAAAAAAACGGGCAGCACCTATGGCTCAGTGAATAGGGCGCTGGCCCTATATAGCAAAGGTGGCGGGTTCAATCCCAGCCCTGCCAAACTGTAACAAAAAAGTAGCTGAGTGTTGTTGTAGGTGCCTATAGTCCCAGCTGTTCAGAAGGCTGAGGCAAGAGAATTGCCTAAGCCCAAGAGCTGGAAGTTGCTGTGAGCTGTGACGCCACTGCACTCTACCCAGGGCAACAAAGTGAAACTCTGTCTCTGAAGAAAAAAAAAAAGCTATTTCTCCCCCTTTCTACCATTTGCTTTAACTTTCATTTTTTTAATTCTCAGCCACCATCTTTCCTCTTTAAAAAGTTAAGACAAACAGAAACTACTCATAATCATGGTGTGGAATTTGTTTTTTCATTCTGTTATTTAACAAATATTGAGTACCTCCATGCTAGGAAATGGTCCAGGGCAGGCACTTAGATAACCAGTGAAGGAAACACCCCCCCATCCCCCCCACCCCGCTCCTGCCTTTGTAGCTCTTATGTTCATAAGAAGGGGGAAGAAAGACAATAAAATGACTAGAAGTTAGAATTTGCTAAGTGGTACAGAAAAAAGCATGGGAGGAAATGGGGGTAGGAAGTGTGTGTGTATGTATTTTTGTATGTGTTGGGGGGATAATTGAGGGAAGTAAATTTGCCTCATTGTTAAGGAATTAAAGATTGGAAGATTGCCTTGCACATTTGTGAGTAAATGGTAGATTTAATGTAAAGTAAGAAATATAATGGTAATGTATTCACTTAAGGTAAATGTTTGTCATTTTAGTACTGTCATTTCGTTTATACTAGATCCTGGTCAGAGAAAAAGATCCCTAGCCACAACTTGAGCCTACTGCGGAGATTTGTCAAGTGGTTTAGAATAGATACCTTGATTTGATTTTTTTTTTTTTTAATTTATTGTTGGGGATTCATTGAGGGTGCAAGAAACCAGGTTTCACTGATTGCATTTGTCCCTCTTACAATGATTTGATTTTTCTTAAAAGTGCTGTATTATTTGTTTTTCAATTCTGTTGATTTTTTGTGTATATTGTTTTTACTGTGATGAATAATATATGTTCCTTCTAGAAAAATGGAAAGCTATAAAGAAATTTTAAAAAGAAAATAATAGTCCTAATAATCGTATTACCCAGAGGGTTTTTGTTTTTGTTTTTTTTTTTGAGACAGAGTCTTACTATGTCACCCTCAGTAGAGTGCCATAGGTTACAGCTCAAGCAACCTCAAACTCTTGGGCTTAAACAATTCTCTTGCCTCAGCCTCCCAAGTAGCTGGGACTGCTACAACCCCCAGCACCAGCTATTTTTTTGTTGCAATTGTCATTGTTGTTTAGCTGGCCCGGGCTGGGTTTGAACCTGCCAGCTCGATACATGTGGCCAGTGCCGTCATCACTATGCTATGGGCACTGAGCCAACAATGTTAATATTGTTAATTTTGTTGATATTGTTAATTAGATATTCTTTTAGAATTTTTTCTTTGCAGAAAGTAAAATTGTATTATTTACTCTGTTGTCTAATCTGCTTTTTAGCATACTAGCATGTATCAAAACATGGTTCTATTTTATTATATATTTATCTAGAGTATAATTTTATTAACTAAATCATTGACCATCTATTGAAAAAAATTTTTTTTTTTTTTTTTTTTGAGACAGAGCCTCAAGCTGTCCCCCTTGGTAGAGTGCTCTGGCATCACTGCTCACAGCAACCTCCAACTCCTGGGCTCAAGCGAGTCTCCTGCCTCAGCCTCCCAAGTAGCTGGGACCACAGGCGCCCGCCACAACACCTAGCTATTTTTTGGTTGCAGCCATCATTGTTGTTTTGGTGGCCTGGGCTGGATTCGAACCTACTACCTTAGGTGTATGTGGCTGGCGCCCATCTATTGAATTTTAATATTAATATCTAATATTTATTAAGCACTTACTGTAACTGAGTGACTTTTTGAGACGTTTTATATATTTTAACTCATTCAGTCTTTAAACTCCCTGTAACAACTGTTTTATTTATTTTATAGTTGAGAAGATTGAGCAAGGACAGAGTTTATAATTTGCCCGAGATCACACAGGTAGGGAGTGAGTAGTAGACCTAAGATAGGAAGTTAGTCTCACTCTAGGACCTGTGCACATAATCATCATTATCTTATATTGCTTGTCTAACATAAGGGTAGCTTACTTTCTTTTTCTGCATTATGCTGCATTTCACATTCTTCTGGCTATGTTCATGTTCATATCTATGATTTCCTCATAATAAATTTCTAGGCGTAGGTACTTCAGGCCCAGGTAAACCTATTGGCAAGTCATCTACCAGAAAAATTCATCAGTACCAAAATGTGCTCCTGCCAGTGAAACCAGTTCTGTTTCCCCATAAACTTGGGAACACTGCAGTTTAAAAAGTAGTCTGGGCTCGGCGCCTGTGGCTCAATCGGCTAAGGTGCCAGCCACGTACACCTAAGGTGATGGGTTTGAATCCCCAGCCCGGGCCCGCCAAACAACAATGATGGCTGCAACCAGAAAATGGCCGGGCATTGTGGCGGGCTCCTGTGGTCCCAGCTACTTGGGAGGCAGAGGCAGGAGACTCGCTTGAGCCCAGGAGTTGGAGGTTGCTATGAGCTGTGGTGCCATGGCACTCTACCCAGGGGGATAGCTTGAGGCTCCGTCTCAAAAA
>CAUYQV010089102.1:0-12592 GCA_963574575.1 Galagoides demidoff
CTGGGACCACAGGCGCCCGCCACAACGCCCGGCCATTTTTTGGTTGCAGCCATCATTGTTGTTTGGCGGGCCCGGGCTGGGGATTCGAACCCGCTGCCTTAGGTGTCCGTGGCTGGCGCCTTAGCCGATTGAGCCACAGGCGCTGAGCCGAGACCACGATTTCTTAGAGCAGTAGTTACAGGGATGTGTGAAATAGAGCCTGGAAACAGATGGTATTTGTCATATGACGAGGTGGTATGTGATCATCTAGGCTTGATGGCCACTCTGCGTGGGTTTTTGTGTGTCTCACCTGCTAAGTTGAAATAAATACTCTGTGTATAATACAATACTTCTGGAGTTAAAAAGAAAAATGAAGCCTCTAGGTTATTGGTCGTGCTTTTATTTATTTATTTATTTGAGACAGAGTCCTACTTTGTCACCCTTGGTAGAGTGCAGTGGCGTCATCATAGCAACCTCAGACTTTTTGGGCTCAAGTGATCCTCTCACTTCAGCCTTCTAAGTAGCTGGGACTGTAGGTGCCTGCCACAACTCCCAGCTGTCTCACCCTTGCTCAGGCTGGTCTGGAACTCCTGAGCTCAAGCAGTTCGGCTGCCTTGGCCTCCCAGAATGCTAGGATGACAGGCATGAGCCACACGTGTGCCCGCCTCAGCCATGCTTTCAGAAACTGAGCAGCTAGGTCCTTCCAGAAGGTGACCTATATATTGTCAATAGTGTTAGGATAAGTTGGTTTCACCTGAGATTTCATTAGGACGGAATCTCCCATGTAAGGATATAAAATGCTGTGTATTAGAATACAGGATGGGGGGGGGCTTTTTTTTAAATTTTTTTTTTTTTTTTTTGGAGAGTCTCACTGTGCTGCCCAGGCTGGAATGCCATGGTGTTAGCCTAGCTCCCAGTAACCTCAGATACCTGGGTTCAAGCAATCTTCCTGTTGCAGCTTCCTGAGTAATTAAAACTACAGGAACCAGCCAAAATGCCTGGCTAACTTTTCTTTTTTCTTTTTTATTGTTTTCTTTTTAAGTAGTGATGGGTATTGCTCTTGCTGGGGCTGATCTCAACCTCCTGAGCTCATGCAATCTACCTACCTAAGCCTCCCAGAGTGCTAGGATTAAAGACATGAGCCATCTCACTCAGCCCAAGTATATATATTTTAAGAAAGAAAAAAAAATGTTAAATTTGTAAGGGAGGGGAAGGAAGGGGGAAGATGAGTAGAGGGAGGGTGATTGGTGGGATCACACCTATGGTTCATCCTATAAGGCTACATGTGAATCTCTCTAAATGTAGAATATAAATGTCTTAACACAATAACTAAGAAAAAGACATGAAGGCTATGTTAACCAGTTGGATGAAAGTATTCCAAATTATATATAGAAACAATACACTGTACCCCATGATAGTATTAATGTACACAGCTATGATTTAATAAAAAAAACTATATTAAATTTGTAATATTCAAGTCACACTTGACTTACACAATTACAAGAGGTACTCAGTATGACTTATTTTCATCTTAGTGGTATATACTGAGCATTATTATAATTTTAATACAGGTTTTCCCCTTTCTTAAAATGTGTATACTTTTTTTGGCACCCTCTATATTCAAAAGTTTTAACCATAGTACTTGGTCGGAACAATGCCCAGCACATAGTAGGCGTTCACATAAGTGCAGAGACAGAATATAAGCTCCACTTGGGTGGCTTTAGACAGGCATACTGGCCAGGTGATATATGAAGTCTAGTTTTTAAACACCAAGTACAGGCAGTCTTTGGAAAGTGATACACATTCAGTAGAAACCATTCTTTGGATACCTACACAATGATTCTGTTTTTCTTTTTTCTTTTTCTTAACTTTTTTTTTTTGAGACAAAGTCTCACTATGTCACCCTCTGTGTCTTGCTGTGGTGTCACAGCTCACAGCAACCTCAAACTCTTGGGCTTAAGCAATTCTTTCGTCTCAGCCTCGCAAGTATCTGGGACTACAGGCGCCCGCCACAATGCCCAGCTATTTTTTTGTTGCAGTCGTCTTTGTTGTTTAGCAGACTGGGGCTGGGTTTGACCCCACCTGCCTCTGTGTGTGTGGCTGGCGCTCTAACCACTGAGCTACAGGCACTGAACCGACTATCCTGTTTTTCACACTCAGTATATGAGTTTTTCAATGCTTTTTCAGTATAAAGTAGGCTGGGTGTGAGATGACTATGTAAGTGTTCTAAGCAGGAAGGCAGACAATTTGTGATGGGTTTATTGGGGTAGAGTCCTGTTGTAAGTCTAGGAGCATCTGTATGTTCAAACACTCCTTAGGTAGAGCTAAACCCACATGCAGAATGTGACCAAATCTCTCTCCTCTCTTTTTTATTTTTTTTGGAGACAAGAGTCTCAGTCTGTCACCCTGGGTAGAGTGCTGTGGCATCATAGCTCACAGCAACCTCCAACTCTTGGGCTGAAGCGATCCTCTTCTTTTAGCCTCCTGAGTAGCTGGGTGCCCATTTCCAACTCCGGGACTCAGGTGATCCACCCACCTTGGCTTCCCAGGGTGGTAGGTGTGAGCTGCAACGCCTGGCTGAATCTCTGTTTTGATGTCAACCTTTCTGTCCCATTCCCTTAGGTCCACTACATGACCCACGGGGCAAACAATAACTCAGCACGCCGCGGGAGGAAGCTGGCTATCGAGAACACCATGGCTCTGTTAGGTACGGACAGCAAGAGAGTCTCAGAAATGTTTCCCAAGGAAATCCTGGCCCCTTCAGTGAACATGGACCCCGTCGTGTGGAACCAGTACACCAGCATGCTCAATGGCGGTCTGGCCATGAAGGCCAACGAGATCTCTGTGATCCAGAGTGGGGGGATTCCCACCCTCCCCGTTTCCCTGGGGGCCAGCTCTGTCGTGAATAGCGCCCCTGCCTCCAAGATGGATGGTTCGCAATCAGGTGTCAGTGCGGATGTGGAAAAGCCGGGTGCTACTGACAGTGTCCCCAAACACCAGTTCCCTCACTTCCTGGAAGAAAACAAGATTGCAGTCAGCTAAGCAAAAGGAGGACGAGCCCGGAAGGAGAAACGCAGGCAGAGTGGAATCTCTCTGGAGTCTGCTCTTTTCATTTTCTTTCAGAACCCACCTCTTCCTCCTGTTTGCCTTTTTCTTACTGATACGCGAATGATGTTTACTAAGGTTGTGACCGCAACCTCTGGCAGTCTTACAATCACAATTGTTGCTATGCTGCTTTGCAAAAAAAAAAAAAGAAATGAAAAATCAAAAAAAAAAAATTCATACCAAAACAGACTAGAATTTTTTTTTTTTTTTAAATTTTGGAAAGAAGCGGGTCTTGCAAAGTAGCTTTGTTACTTGTGATAAACCGTATACGTAGAACCTTGTACAAATGTAGAGTGACTTTTTCCAAAGACTGTTCCCTATTGGAAGGTAGAACAGTTGGAATTACTGAACCCCAGTGGAAGAGACAACTACTTAGCCTAAGTTGAGGGGAGGGGGGGGATCCTGTGTACTTCATGGTAACTGCGGGTAAGTGGACAAGGTCTGTCATTGATCTGTTTAGGGACTTGTTTTATAAATGCCCCCAACCCTGTCCCCATCTTTTTTCTTTCTTTCTTTTTTTTTTTTTGAATGTACTTTAAAAGAAAAAAAAAAACAACAACTAAGGTTGTAGAATTACAAAATTCCTTCAACCTTAGGACCTTTAGTAGGATGCCCCCCAATGGACTTATTCTAGTCCTTAGGGAGTCGATGTGTGTGTTGCTGCTTATTTAAATACAGTTCATTTGGAACCCCAAGAGTGCCAATGTCCTCCCCACACATCCCGGATGCCTCCGTCTTCCTGAACACCAGAAGAGGTGGGCACCTGAGCGGGGAATCTCAGGTGACTTAATTTTAGTTCGCCAGTGCCTACTCTAATGAAGAACTGGGTTTTCATTCTTGAGAAGAAATTCGTGCAAGGGTGTGTTTCCTATCACAGGCTCACATGCTGATTTGTTGAATTTCCTTGGTATGACTTAACGCCAGGTAATTATGAAGATTCCTCCCCCCGCCCCCACCATGAGTATTTCATGAAGGCTACGAAGTTGGAACAGGCGAGTCCTGGGTGTGAAAGCTTTAATTTATCTACCTCATTTATTTTTTATTTTTTTGTAGCCATAATCTCTATTTTCCTATTTTATGACCGCTGAAGTATTCCCAGGCCCTGTCTTAAAGCTCAGAGTTGACATTGATGGAACCGCTGGACCCTCAAGATTTGTTTGTGATTTCCTAGTAATCTCCTTTTGTATGTGTAATGACTATTGAACAAATGATGAAACGTTGCTCTAATGGTTTAACGAGGGGGGAGAAAGACCATAACTTCTGGGCAGAGAAGTCTTTCCCCTCTCTGTGGAAGGCCCTTATTAAAAAGTGGATTAAGACTGTTGCCCAAAGTCTTGTTTCTTAGTTATTGCACCTGACTTTAGAATCTTTTTTTTTTTTTTTTGCGCCAAGTTGTGCCTTTCCTTCTGGAATTTGAAGCAAACACAGTAATAGGAACTGTTTACACTGTGAAGTGGATATTGTTACATAGAACACACCGGTGGCTTTCCCACTGTTGAGCTGATGATGCCTTGTGAATGTATGATCTCAGAGAAACCCCTGTAGCTGTACCTGCTGATGCCATCTGTCTGTTGGAAAATAAATTTTGAATGTTTTCTTTTTCCCATGAGGCGTGTATGTACGTTTTTCTGGTGCTTTCTGTTCTAAACCTGAGAATCTTTACTTGACAGTCACCGCTAGCTGCCTCGGGGCCCTCTGGTCCTAGCGTCAAAGACGCAGATCTGGTTGCAAGCAGACTCGCCTCACTTCTGAAGCACACAACCACCTGCTGGCTGGCATCTTCCCTTTTTAAGCTGTAAAACTGTTAGAGTGATCTTCTAGTGAGCAAAAAAGGCTTCTCACACCCTGCATGGCCCCACATCACAACTCATGGTAACCTAGTACAAGTCACTTGGCAGAGACTTTATTATTATTATTATTTGTAGTTTTGGGCCGTGGCCAGGTTGAAACCCAGCACCTCTAGTATATGGGGCCGGTGCCCTCCTCTTTTGAGCCACAGGCACCGCCCTTGGCAGAGTCTTTATTGTGCATCATCTAAGAGTCCTTAGAAGGGAGTGGGCTGGCTGGACGTGGTGGCTCACACCTGTAATCCCAACACTCTGGGAGGCCGAGGCAGTGGGGTTCAAGACCAGCCTGTGCAAGAGTGAGACCCTCCCCCATCTTTACCAAAAATAAAAAAGTAGCTGGGTGTTGTGGTGGGCGCCTGTAGTCCCAGCTACTTGAGAGGCTGAGGCAAGAGGATCCCTTGAGCCCAAGAGTTTGAAGTTGCTATGAACTATGATGCCATGACACTCAACCCCAGGGCAACTGAATGAGACTCTGCCTCAGAAAATATAAATAAATAAAGGAGTAAGCCGAGCAATAGGGAGAAAAGGAGCGTTATAAAGCTGAGGTCTACTGTGTAACATCTGCGCCATACTGCATTAAAAACTGTAAGAGTAGACTGGTGTTAGCCAAGGGGAAAGTCCTTAGAGAAGGTGGAGAAGGAGCTTGTCAGGGACAGGTGCAAAGGCAAGACCAGTAGGTGTCCTACCTGTAAAGGGCTCTTCTTGCTGCCTATTGCAACATATCTTTGTGAACCCAGTGTCAGACCCTGGGAGAGTGTTCTGCAGGTGGAGATGGACGGCATTCTGGAATGGAATCCTTTGACACCTAGGGAAGGGCTAGATGTCACATTCTTTTTGGTCTTTGACCCCTGTCAGCCTCTGTAGGTGGATACCCTCTCCGTTTTGCTTGCTTTTTGATCTTAACTCAGCTTCAGGTGAAGTGGCCACCACCTTGGGTCTGAGAGTAAGACTGACCCACCCCTTAAGATAACTGACATGGAAATTCTCATTTAAACTAACGTGCCTCTGTCCCAGATCTCTGCCATTTCCCTCTCTCCTCTACTCAATCCTAACCTACAGTTAACGTTTATGTTTTTCTGCATTTAAATGTGTGAGATTATTTTACTTCATTGAACAATTATGTTTTCATATCTCCCACAAATTACATCTTTCCCAGGTGAAGCTCATTTCTGGCCCATCCTTTTAAAGATACCTGGAGCAGGCGGTGCCTGTGGCACAGTGGATAGGGCGTCGCCCCCATATACCAAGGGTGGCGGGTTCAAACCCCACCCCTGCCAAACTCAACAACAACAATAAATATAGCTGGGGGTTGTGGCAGGTACCTGTAGTCCCAGCTACTTAGGAGGCTTGAGGCAAGAGAATCGGTTAAGCCCAAGAGTGAGAGGTTGCTGTGAGTTGTGAAGCCAGGACACTTTACCCAGGGGCACAGCTTGAGACTCTGTTCAAAAAAATAAATACCTGGAGCAATACAAGAATGATGTCTAATCAGCTGTTGCCAGTAGTACTGGTGTTTGCCCCCCAGCCTGTAATTTTGACTGTCTGTGGCATAACTTCTTGCATTTGAGTTATCCATCTCCCAGGTAAATTCCTGCCTAGGATTGCTAAGACAAAGGTTATTAATCTTTTCCTGTATGTTGGCTATTTTCCATAACAGTGTGTACTCCATCTGCCTCAGCTTCCCAGAGTGCCAGGATTATAGGCCTGAGCCACCTCACCCACCAACTATAGTGATTTCTCTGAGTTTTTGGAACATAGAAGGTGGGCAATACAGCTGCCATAGAACTGGAGACCGCCTGTCACATGTCTTGTATACTTGCATAGGCTCTGTATTTTTTTTTTTTTGAGATAGAGTCTCACTATGTTGCTCTCTGTAGAGTGTGGTGGTGCCACAGCTCACAGCAACCTCAAACTCTTGGGTTTAAGCGATTCACTTGCTTCAGCCTCCCAAGTAGCTGGGAATACAGGCTCCTGCCACAATACCTGGCTATTTTGTTGCAGTTGTCATTGTTGTTTAGCTGGCCCGGGCTGGGTTTGAACCTGCCAGCATTTGTGTATGTGGCTGGTGCCCTACCCACTGAGCTACAGGTACTGCCCAGGCTCTGTATTTGTTCTGTTTTTTTTTTTTTTTTTTTGAGACAGAGCCTCAAGCTATCCTCCTGGGTAGAGTGCTGTGGCATCACAGCTCACAGCAACCTCCAACTCCTGGGCTCAAGTCTCCTGCCTCCACCTCCCAAGTAGCTGGGACCACAGGCACCTGCCACAACGCCCAGCCATTTTTTGGTTGCAGCCGTCATTGTTTGGTGGCCCAGGCTGGGGATTCGAACCTGCTGTTCTGTTTTTTGATACTTGATTTAAGAGGTTTCCTGAGTCTTGGTGGTGCAATTTTTACCGTTCACTCACTTTTAAGAATAAATACTGCTAGGCGTGGTGGCTCACTCCTGTAATCCTGACACTCTGGCAGGAGAAGGCAGGTGGATTGCTTGAGCTCAGGAGTTGGAGACAAATCTGAGCAAAAGTGAGACCATCTCTACAAAAAAATAGAAAATTTAGCTGCAGGTGGTGGAGAGCACCTGTAATCCCATCTCTGGAGGCTGAGGCAGGGGGATTGCTTGAGCCCAGGAGTTTGAGGTTGCTGTGAGCTGGGCCGATACCATGACATTCTAAATTCTACTCTTTCCCCTCACCTTAGGTTGGGACCCCCAGAGCCTGTTGTGCATAGGGAAAGGAAGCAGGGGAAGGCAGTGACCCAGGGTGGGACAGGTGACTGGTTCACTAAACCATAGCATCAAGGAAAGTGTTGACACCTCTGCTGGTTCACAGGAAGCTCTCAGATGAATTTCAAAGGCAACTCTCTCCATGATGTAACCTGTTGTTTACAGTTCCTCAGATCTTTTGAGCCCAAATAGGAAATTTTGCTGGTGTCAGCATACCTAAATCCAGAAACGGATTAGTAAGAAATTTAATAATAAAGGTGCACTTAAAATCAGTGGGGAAAGGATGGGTTCAGCGTGAGATATTTTCATTTGGGAGAGCAGTCCCAGTTCAACACTTGGTGGGTGCTTTACTTCAATTCAAAACTTTACTGACTTCCATCTGCCAAATGGGTATAATATTTGAGTCATAGAATTGTGGTGAGTTTAGATGAGATCATGAAAATTCTTAAGCTGGGTTAAGTGAAGCATCCAAGGTGGTAGCCATCGCTGTTTCTTTTGTTTGGCACAAAATCTAAACTTTCCTGTTTAGGCAGAACGTAGTTCCAATCAGCTCAAGTGGATTCTCTTGGTTGCATCTCTTAATACTGAAAGAGAAGGTCGCCTGGGTCACAAGGTAGCTGACAGTGGGCAGAATCTTTTACTTTGGAGGCAGAAAGTGATGTTGCAGCTCACAAACCAGGAGCCATCCATGCAGTGGCAAATCTATCATTCCACGACTATTTTGCTTTACAAAATACAAAAAAATGGGTCTGGGTGGCGCCTGTGGCTCAGTGCGTAGGGGACCAGCCCCATATACAGAGGGTGGCGGGTTCAGACCCAGCCCTGGCCAAACTACAACAAAAAATAGCTGGGCATTGTGGCGGGCGCCTGTGGTCCCGGCTACTTGGGAGGCTGAGGCAGGAGAATCACCTAAGCCCAGGAGTTGGAGGTTGCTGTGAGCTGTGACGCCACTTCACTCTACTGAGGGCGATAAAGTGAGACTCTGTCTTTATTAAAAAAAAGAAATACAAAAAATGGGTGGTACCTGTGGCTCAATGGCGCTGGCCCCATATACTGAAGGTGGTGGGTTCAAAAACTGGCTTGGGCCAAAAACTACAGAAAAAAAAAATACTGTTTGCTTAAAAAAGAAAAAGTGAGGTTACTTTTTAGGGTATGCTTTCCACATGTCTAATAAGGTGAGGATACAAGCTGCTGAGTGTTTATTTCAGCTGGGCTTACCACATTTCATTGATTCTTGTGCATTTTGCCTCTCTCTCTACCACCAGCATTGACAGACACCCCAAGATGTTAGATGGCCTGTGGTTGGAAGCCACAGATAGCAGAACCCTGCTGGTTCTGGAGCTCTTCCTGGGTATTCAAGAGACCCATTTTGAGTTCATCAAAGAGCTGCTTCTGATCTTGTCTTGATTAAGTTCAAGTCTAAACGCTATGGCTGCTAATTCACACCTCCTTGCTGTTGCACATTTATATTATGGATTCTGCACCTACAGCATGTTCCTTTTTTTTCGAGACAGAGTCTCACTTTGTCGCCCTTGGTAGAGTGCCATGGTGTCACAGCTCACAGCAACCTCCAACTCTTGGGCTTCAGCAATTCTCTTGCCTCCACCTCCCAAGTACTTGGGGACTACAGGCACCTGCTACAACACCGGCTATTTTTTCTTGCAGTTGTCATTATTGTTTAGCTGACCCAGGCCGGGTTCAAACCCACCAGCCTTGGCGTATGTGGCCGGCGCTGTAACCACTGAGCTATAGGCGCTGAGCCAACATGGCGTGTTCCTTTATGGGAACATTTCACAGGTCTCCCAACTCTGCCAGTTCTCTTTCTGTTTCCAAAAAATTTTATTAAGCTCTTATAATAAGGAATGTATTTCTGTTAAAGAAAAAGGGTTGGTTTCCAAAGCTATCAAAGTCATCTAATGTGCTTAAGAAAAAACTACTTTTGGTCAAGGAAGTGAGTTTCTAGGCATTTTTGATCTCGGCTCCATGAAAATTCATAGTAGCTTCTTGCCTTAAAAACAAAAGAATCAGATCCTTATCACTTTGCTGTAACCCATTTCAACTATTTTTAAGTATCAAAATAAAAATGGAGCCAGACATGGTAGCAGTGCCTGTAAGTACCATCTACTCAGGAAGTTGAGGCAGAAGGATCTTTTGAACCCAGGAATTCAAGATGAGCCTGGGCTGTATAGTGAGACCCTATCTCTAAAAATAAAAAATAAAAGTGGAGCATTAGTTTAAGGAGGGCCAAACAAGCACAGGAAGTAAATTTACCTCAAAAGCAGGTGTCACATTTATATTAAGATAAAACCTTGCGAATATGTTTGTTGTTTTTTTTCCCTCCGAGACAGTTTCATTTGTCACTGTCAGGAGACTGCCCTGGCATCACAGCTCACAGCAACCTCAAACTCTTGGGCTTAAGTGATTCTCTTGCCTTAGCCTCCCAAGTAGCTGGGACTACAGGCACCCGCCACAACGCCTGGCTATTTTTTGGTTGCAGCTGTCATTGTTGTTTGGCGGGCCTGGGCTGGATTCAAACCCGCCACCTTGGGTGTATGTGGCTGGCGCCTTAGCCACTTGAGCCACAGGTGCCAAGCCTTCATTTGTATTTCTATGGACAAGAATCATTTGCAGGCGGCATCTGTGGCTCAGTGGGTAGGGCAACGACCCCACATATCGAGGGTGGCAGGTTCGAACCCAGCCCTGGCCAAACTGCAACAAAAAAATAGCGGGGCATTGTGGCAGGCACCTGTACTCCCAGCTACTCAGGAGGCTGAGGCAAGAGAATCACCTAAGCCCAAGAGTTGGAGGCTGCTGTGAGCTGTGACATCACAGCACTCTACCAAGGGCAATAAAAGGAGACTCTGTCTCTAAAAAAAAAAAAAAAAAAAGAATCATTTGCATTACTATCAATAGTCTACAATTTATAGAGTTGTAAAAAATTCAAGGACAAGGAAAGACACGGGCCACATGGAAGAGTATGCTCCTCCCAAAATTGTTTACAATCTTCGCTAGAACATAACGTCTTTGAAACCAGGACTGTGTCTTGTTAACTATCCCTAGTGCCTGGAAAGGTTTAGATCAGGGGTCCTCAAATTTTTTAAACAGGAGGCCAGTTCACTGTCCCTCAGACCATTGGAGGGCTGGACTTCGGGCCACAGGACGAGTCGGCTGCTAAGTAGGACAGGCAGCGGCGGCAAAAACACCCGGCAGACCGGATAAATGTCCTAGACAGGCCACATGTGGCCTGTGGGCCGTAGTTTGAGGACGCCTGGTCTAGATCCTAAGTGAATAATCAAATCTGTCAAGTTTTCCCTAAACGTTCCAGTTCCCTTTTTGGAGGTAAAAACAGAACATTATTGGATTCTAGGTAGATATTATTGCTTGTGGAAAGCTTTTAACCTAAAAGTTCTTTTTTTTTTCCAAGAAAAAAAGAGGTGAGGGGGGATTAAATTGGTGTTATAGATTGCTTTTTTTTGGGACAGAGCCTCAAGTTATCGCCCTGGGTAGAGTGCCGTATTATCACAACTCATAGCAACCTCCAACTCCTGGGCTTAAGTGATTCTCTTGCCTCAGTCTCCCAAGTGGCTGGAACTATAGGCACTTGCCATGGCTCCCAGCTACTTTTTGTTTGTATTGTCATTGTTGTTTGGCAGGCCTCGGCTGGATTTGAACCTGCCAGCTCTGGTGTATATGGCTGGAGCCTTAGCCACTTGAGCTACAGGCGCCAAACCAAGATTGCATTTACTAAAGGTTTAAAAA
The DNA here is from genome assembly GCA_963574575.1 of Galagoides demidoff. Lineage (NCBI taxonomy): Eukaryota > Metazoa > Chordata > Mammalia > Primates > Galagidae > Galagoides > Galagoides demidoff. Next base: position 11,405 of record CAUYQV010089102.1, read on the forward strand.
TAACTTACTTAATGCCGGGCATGGTGGGTTAAGCCTGTACTTGTAGTACTTAGGAGGCTGAGGCAGGAGGATTCCTTGAATCTAGGAGTTCAAGACCAGCCTGGGTAATACAGAGAGAGCTCTCAGCTCAATTAAAAAAAAAAAAAAACTGTTTGGCTGGGCACTGGGGCTCAGACCTGTAATCCTAGCACTCTGGGAGGCCTGGGGGATGATCCCTTGAGGCAAGGAGTTTGAACCAACCTGTTGAAGAGTTAGACCCTGTCTTAACAAAAAACCAAAAAAAATTGGCTGGGCATGGTGGCATACCTGTAGTCCCAAGTACTTGGGTGGCTGAGGGAACAGGGTACCTTGAGCCCAGGAGTTGGAAGTTGTAGCAAGCTATGATGACGCCACTACACTCTAGCCTGGGCAACAGAGCAAGACTCTGTCTCAGTTTAAAAAAAAAAAAAAAGTTGGCAGGGTATGGTGGCTCACACACTAGCTAGTGTAATTCTAGCGCTCCAGGCTGAGGCAAATAGATCACCTGTGCTCAGGAAGCTGAGACCAGTCTGAGGAAGAACAAGACCCTCACTCTACAAAAAACAGAAAAACTAGCCAGGTGTAGTGGCACATGCCTATAGTCCCAGCTGCTTGGTAGGCTGAGGCAACAGAACGGTTCAAGCCCAAGAGTTTGAGGTTGCCGTGAACTATGTGTCACGGCATTCTACCCAGGGTGACAGAGTGAGACTCTCTCTCAAAAGAAACAAACAAAAAAGTCCCTTTTTCTGGTTTTAAAAAATACACGAAAGAAAATATGAAGAATGCACAGGCAATAAAAAACACCTCTGATTTTGCCCTCTCTTTTTAAATGAAAGTGTTATTACCTTGGGAGGATAACAGGGGCTCGTTGGTCTTTTAAAATTTTATTTATTTAAAAAAAATATTGGCTCGGCGCCTGTGGCTCAATCGGCTAAGGCGCCAGCCATGTACACCTAAGGTGGTGGGTTCGAATCCCCAGCCCGGGCCCGCCAAACGACAATGATGGCTGCAACCAAAAAAATGGCCGGGCGTTGTGGCGGGCGCCTGTGGTCCCAGCTACTTGGGAGGCGGAGGCAGGAGACTCGCTTGAGCCCAGGAGTTGGAGGTTGCTATGAGTTGTGATGCCATGGCACTCTACCCAGGGGGATAACTTGAGGCTCCATCTCAGAA
>CAUYQV010089104.1:0-15393 GCA_963574575.1 Galagoides demidoff
ACCTCCAACTCCTGGGCTCAAGCGAGTCTCCTGCCTCCGCCTCCCAAGTAGCTGGGACCACAGGCGCCCGCCACAACGCCCGGCCATTTTTTGGTTGCAGCCGTCATTGTTGTTTGGCGGCCCGGGCTGGGGATTCGAACCCGCCACCTCAGGTGTACGTGGCTGGCGCCTTAGCCGATTGAGCCACAGGCGCCGAGCCACGCTTCTCTTTTTCAATATTGACACGTTACAAATGATGTTTCAAATTCATTTTTTAAAAATATAAATATGAGGCTGGGCATGGGAGCTAATGCCTGTAATCCCAGCACTTTAGGAGGCTGGGGCGGGAGGATTGTTTGAGGCTGTCAGATGAGCTGTGCAACCAAATGAGACCTGTTTCCACAAAAAATAAATAAAACAGCCAGATGTGATGGCGCATGCGTGTAGTCCCAGCTACTCAAGCCCAGGACCTCAGGGCTGCAGTGAGCTACGATGATGCCAGTGCACTCCGGCCTGGCGACAGAGCGAGACCCTGTCTCAAAAATCTAAATATGATATTTGTTTTCAAACACTGTCCCCCTACCTGTCCTTTCAGCCCCAGCATTTTAATTCCATAATCAGGAATTTGCTAGACTTCAGCGCTTCCTACCTTGGCTGCTCGGCAGTTAGAGTCAGACGGTAGTTACAGATCATGGCAGGTTTGCAATTAGGAGCAATTTAAATGATTCAGATTTGAATGACCGTACAGTAATAAGGCGACGCTGTCGGCTGTCAGAGCCAGGAAGGAGGAGTCAGAGTTATTTCTGTCCCTAGCTTGGCGTGTGACCCTGGGCAAGTCACTGGTGCTCCAGCTCTCCCAGCAGCACGGAGCTGGCAGCTGGCAGGTATCACAGCACCTGCTAAGCCCGTTGGCATCCTCGGAGGAGCGCTGTAAACAGCTCCCCTCATCCTCCTGAAACGCTGTGCATCTCCATGACCAGCGCCCGGCGCCCGCGAACAATTTGCTCGCTCTCTGGAATGTGCTACCTGGAGAAATGCTGGATCCTCCCTCCCCGGGGAATGGGCGGCTTGATAGCCCAGAGATCTTAGTCCCCGCCCCCCCCCCTTTTAGAGAATAAATGTTGAAATTCCGGTTTTCCGCCTATCTTGCAGCCCCCATGAGATCGGGAGCCCGGGTTCACACTTCCCGACATTGCGTTAGGCAGAGATTTGGAGGTTGGCTGGGTCATTCAATCTCCCGCAGAGCACGCGGGAGCGGGAGGAAGAGAAACCCCAGCCAGGCACTAGGTGCTTGGCGGTTCCGCTCCCTGGGGCGCCCCAGCCAGGCCCGAACCACCTGCCGAGACGCACTTTTGTGCGCTCGGCTAGCTGGAAGCTCTAAGGGGCGGGGGAGCTAGTGACGTTTTTACCCAATAGAAACGAAGGTGGGTGGGGTTAGTCCCTCATTTTGGAAAATAAACAAAACAAAAGGCCGAGGCAGTAACACCTTTGCACTCAGGTGTTTGAGGGGGGAGGGGGGAAGCTTCAAGCCACCAGTTTGACACCTAACCGGGGCACCGCCCAAACTAAGGCTTCTCCTTTCCTGAGACAGGGCGTCTCCCACCGAGGGGCAGGTGAGAGCCCAGCCTGCCGACCTGCTTAAGGTTCTAGAAGGCCACGCCTCCGTCGCTCCGCGGTAGCCCCCCCTCCGGGCGGTGTCAACACGCCTCCCGGGGGGCAGAGGGCTCCGAGTCTGGTGCGGGAGCGGGAATCGCAGTGGGTTTCGTGGCCTCGGATCGCGTGGACAGTGAAGGGAGGCGAATTTGCAGGAACCGATAGTGCGTGAAGCTCCGCGGAGAGGCCTCACGGCCTTCTGCATGGGGCTGATGAATTAAAAAGAAAAGAGAATAGAGAGAATGAGAGTTCATCCGGCGGTGGCGCTAACTGCCAGGAACCGTGCAGAAAGGATGGGATGAAATGATTCCGTACAATCAGCCTTCCAAGCGAGAGCTTTCTGGTGCTTCTGAAAGATCACCAGAAGGATTATTATTTAGAATAATCTTCAAAGGTTAACAAAAAATGTGGACTTCTTTGGTTAGTAGGACTATATTATAATGGACAATGATATGTCTAAATATTAGCGGAAAGATGAAAATATCATAAAAACGAACGTTGACCAAGTGCTACGGAGACGCCACTGGATGTTCTGATCGCGCACAGCCGTGTGAGTCAGGTGCGCCGTTTGCTTCTACCCTCGGGAAAACCCAGACGCAGAGAGCCTATGATGCCTGAGAACAGCTCAACCGACCAGGGGCAGGGCAAGCGCCGTTTGTAACCAGGGCCCACTTTTAACCAGAAAGAAAGGGGGGAAGGTTCTGATTTCATGCTCACTGGGCATGTCCGAATGCCAATTCAGATCCTTACCTACCCATTCTTCAAAGGCAAGCGCCTTGTAGTAGAAGTCCTGGGGAGTGTAGCTTCTAAAGTAGAATGTCTCCATTTACAAAGTAAGTAGTAATCCGGTTTATACAGTGAGTATATATGTATAGAATATATATACATTTATACATATATTTATGGAAAAATGCACCAGGAAAACCATAACCCCTGGGTAATATTTGAAATCATCTTTGGAGGGCCTATCAAAACAACTCCAAGAAGAAAGATTAGCTTTTTTTTTTTTTTTTTTGAGACAGAGTCCCACTTTGTCACCCTGGATAGAGTGTCATGGGGTCATAGCTCACAGCAACCTCAAACTCTTGGCTCAAGTGATGATGCTGCCTCACCCTCCTAAGTAGGTGGGACTACAGTCATCTGTCACAATTCCTGGCTAGTTTTTTTTCTATTAATAAAGATGGTCTTGAATTCCTCGGCTCAAGCAATTCATCCACCTCGGCCTCCCCCTGAAGTGCTAGGATTGCAAGGCCTGAGCCACCATGCCCAGCCTCCAAGAAAGGCTAGCTTAAGAGGCCTCCTGAGAATGACCTATTATTCTCTGTGACATCACTTTATGGTCATTTCTCTTGATAATATATATAATTTCAGGAGTCTTTCCCTTTAAAATCCAATCAGAATCTTATAAGAACTTGGTACAGCTGGATGACATGAGACAATATAAAATTAAGTTTCATTACAAACACTGTTCCGATGAATCGTTTAGACCAGGTCAGCAGATTCCAGACACACACTGCTCCACTCCCTCCTCCTTTACCGTTCTCAGGGTCATTGCTAATGGACAATGGTGCTCTTGAACTCAGAAGGAATTGAGGAATCTTGAAGACACAATTCCAGGCACCCTAGCAGTTGGTAGGAACCCCCAAGATCAAACCATTTTCTACCTCTTGTTTGACAGCAAGTGAGAGAACTGATCAGGAAGGAAAAGGACTGGTGTTGGCTGGTGCCACTGGGGAAGATTTCACCAAGAAAGGAGCCTGAACTGGAGCTTGAAAGATGAGGAAGGACAATCCATTGCAGGTGGGGCAGCAGCATGGGTGGAGGCAGGAAGGACCACAGCCTGTGTGTGGTGGGGCAGGAGAGGAATGTGAGACAAGGAAACGCTCACCTTGCTGGGCTGGAGAGGGTCAAGCCAATGCTAAGTTTGGATGAGTAAGAATACAAAGAGCTTCCAGGGCTGAACGCTTCATGTGTCTTCACTGGCTACTTTTCTCATGATGATTAAACAGGTTTAAAAAAAGAAGAAGAAATTCAGTATCTGGGGCATGCAGTAATTTCTTAGGAGTGACTGTGTCTTTGGTCACTGTGAGTTCACCTTCTGGGACATGCTGGTCCAGCTACCATCTGATCTTCCTTCTCTTTAGCAGCTAGCCTCCGTTCAGTCGATATATCCTGGAAACTTCATTTTCTGGAGAGGCAGGTGGAACGCATTAGTGAGCTCTCTGAACTCAAGGTTGGGCCTGTCTTACTTATCCAGCCGGCTCACTCCGGCTTTTTGATTAGTTTGAATTCCTTTATGTATCTTGACAGGGAAATCTAAGGGAGGAAGGAGGTCTGTTTTCAAAGCTCTTTACTTTTAGATCACCACAATGAAGGCTGGCATTCTCAAGGATCCCTCCTGGCAATGAACCTCTGGCTGAGACCCTGCTGTGATCGCTGTGCTTCTTTGCCCCTGTTTTGCTTCCTTTTTTTTTTTTTTTTATTTCCTCACAGCATATTTGTAGAGTTGTTGGAGCTGACTGAATGCCATAGCAAAAGTGAGCATGTTCTGCCTGATTTTGATAAAAGACATCTCTAGAAAAGACCTCTTTAGCTTTATGATTTCTGAAGGTATTTAACGTTTATGAGATAGAATTTCCGTGTTCACGCCATCATAACACTCTTAATTTTTTTTAAACTAGTCCAGCTCCAAATATTTCATTGGCTAATTATAAGTGCTTTGCATAATATAAAAAAGCAGATCCCAGAAGGGCAATTATGGGAAATAACAGTGATAATCACAGTCATCGCTGACACTATGTGCCCCATGGTTTCATGCATGTTGAAGTGATTCCATCTGTCTCACAAACTCACACCTTGCATGTCGCCTGGTTTGCAGATAAGCTTCCGGGGTGCCCTGCAGACCTGCAGTTTAGCGGAAGATATCTCTCTGGTTTGTGTGCTCTTGGGGTGAGAGGGAATGAATATCTTAAGGAAATTAGAATTAAATTGGTAATTGAGGATGGCACACATTTTGTAAGGTAAGTACAGCACACTCTCCATTAGTAGGAAAAAAAAGACTTCATTGCCATTTCTATAATAGTCACAAGGCCGGAGCCGGGTGTGGTGGCTCACGCCTGTAATCCTAGCACACTGGAAGGCTGAGACCGGCAGATTGCTTGAGCTCAGGAGTTTGAGACCAGCCTGAGCAAAAGTGAGAATCCTGTCTCTAAAAATGGTGGGCATTGTGGCAGGCACCTATAGTCCCAGCTACTAGGGAGACTGAGACAAGTGGATCACTTGAGCCCAAGAGTTTGAGGTTGCTGTGAGCTATGATGCCACAGCACTCTACCCAGGGCAACAAAGTGAGACTCTGTCTCAAAAATAAAACAAATAGTTGCAAGGCCTATATCTTATGACAATTATAAATATTTTTGTATTTATGTGATCCTCATTCTTTTTTTTTTTTTTGTTAGTTTTTGGCTGGGGCTGAGTTTGAACCTGCCACCTCTGGTATATGGGGCTGGTGCCCTACTCACTGAGCCACAGGCACCACCTGTGATCTTCATTCTTTCATAACTATGGTGGCTTACTCTCACTCAGTTTGGGGGCAGTGGTGGTTGGTGTTTTGAAGGTTGCTGGGTCTTTGTTTCTTTCCCAGTGCCTTCGTACGTGATGATTTCAGTCGACCCTGTTCCATATATTAAGAAATACATATGGGACTTGTAATGTCTCTTGTTAACTCTGACCTCATCCTGAAGGCTTCCACTTCCTTGGAGATGACCCCTATGGCATCCTTGACCTCCCCAACTATGACGACAATGACATTTCCCTCTACTACTCCTGAGTCACCCATTCTCAAGATAAAGACCCCTTGGATCTTGTTGTCACCCCAAAATATCCCATCTCAAAAAAAAAAAATCTGAGCATGCAACTCTCTGCTGTCCATTCCTCCTCATTCAGGTTTCCAATTCCTCACTCAGACTTCACCTTCCCTTCTGAGTTGATGGTGCTGTCTGGTTCCTGACTCCCAGAGGCTGCCCGAGAATATCTTTTCTTTGCTCTTTTCACTCACATCAGACCTGTGTGGCCCAGAACCCGCTTTCTTGCCAGCATCCTCAACTTCACCTGTGCTGAAACCGTGTTTCCGGGCTTCTCTGTACCCGCAAGCCTGGGGGTCAGCACCACTGTGTCTGTCTGCTGTCCTTGCCGGCTGTGCATTTCCCTCTTCTTGGCAATCTCTGGTCACCAATCCCAGTCTGTACCTCTTCCTGTCCCCTCAGCTCCTTTGCATTGCCTGGCCTGGGAGGCTGCCCCTCCAACCTGGTCCACACCTCCTGATCCTTCCCATGCACAGAATGCCAGTGCCCCCAGCCCCTGTGCTCTAGTAACACTGTGTTAGTGGGGTGCACTCCCCTCACCCCATTTCCACAGGTAAACGGTTTCCTCAGCACACCCTCACCGGGCTCCACCCCGTATTCACTCTTCCCCTAGGAGTCCCTGACTGGACAGGGGGGAACCAGATGGGTTTTGCATCTCCCTTTTCTGTCTGGGGAGGAGCCAGAGCTTCCCGCTGTGGCTTCACGTGCTCAGTCTTTCCGGGGCAGTCTGGGGGCTGCTGTGCCCACATCTGCCAGCTCCGCTTTCCTTGTTCCAGGCCTGATCTCCAATTCAGCCATTAGCATTTCAAAGGTGAAATTTTGGCCTCTATAATCACTCTTCTTAAATTTTCTCAAATTATCCCAAACCTAAGTGGGAAAAAGGGATGCTACTCATTGGGGTCCCTCTTGAATGCCCCTAGTCCCTGACTGTGGTTCCCTCAATGCCCAGATTCTCACCCACCCGGCCCCATCAGCACAGTCACTGCACTTGACCACTTCCCTGGGTGGGCGCTATGCTCCTTCCCCGTGTTGTCATGCTGAGTCCTGGCAGAAATCCTGGAGCTAACTGTGTGTAGCAGGTGAAGAAACTCAGTTTCTGAGAGGGACGGTAACTTGTGCCTGCTGGTCACCTGCAGACATGACGGTCAGTCGCTGGCTGTCAGGCGTATTCTTCCTCTTTCAGCCTGAGAAACTCCTGCGAACGACTCTGTCTTCAGAACTCAGCTCAAAGCCATCTCCTTCAGGGAACCTCCCCCGCTTCCCCAGGCAGACATTGTGCTCTCCACTTCAGCAGTTATTGCACAGATTGTAATCTTTAAAAGACCGTCTCTTCTCTAGACTGAAAAGTGAGGAGCATGACTTTTCATATAATCTCAGGACTTAGCCTCGTACCTGGAGAAAACATAGAGGCCTTTGGTAAATATTAGTTAAAAGAGCTAAAGAGGAATACAAGACCAGGGAAGGCATGAAGGGACGGAGGGACTTAACATAGTGTTAAGTTAACCTTGAACCATCTCTTCCTTTTTTCAAGAGTCAAGGCCTGTAAGTTTTGGTGACAGAGCTAACGTGATCACATTTAATTTTTGCAATAATGGGTAATAATCTAGACACTAATTCATTCGCTTATTTGTACAACAAATTTATTATGCACCTTCAACAGGCTAGTCCATGTCAAAAATGAAAGGAACCTCTGCCTTTATGGAACTATAATCAATTGGGAGCAGAGTCAGAGTCAGTGCAAAGTGGAAATTGCCTTAACTGAGGGCGTCACAGATGTGGTTACATGAGAATGCAGCCGGCTCATTTCTTCTGATTTAAAGGCTCTGACCCGTTGGGAGGAACTTGCCTGAATTCACAAAGCCGGCACCGAGTGCAGGGCTGCTTGGCAACAGACCACTAATCTCCTGGCCCCACACAGCCTTGCTTTGGCCCTTGGTCTTGAAGGATCAACAAAGAAGGGGGCTCATGGGAACCGGGACCTAAGTGTGTTTCCGGATGCCACGTCTGGCACCCAGACAACCCAAGCCTTGTATGGCTTACAGTTTGCACCAGTGTAGGGACAGCAGCTCTGAGTGGGTAGAAAGACAAGCTGGGTCTCAAGTATGGTCTTAGTTTCATGTCTACGCTCAGGGCTGGGATAGGAAGAACTTGAAAAAAAGCTGTGCTCTGCAGGTGACGGTAATATCATGTAGATGCATTTGAATTCCCTGAAGAGAGAGTTGGCAGCACAGTTAACTTTGTTGATAAAGATTTCACCACCACCCCAACATCGTAAGCTTTTTGAAGTGTTAATTTAAATCCCTTTTAATCCTATTTTTGTATATTCAGTCCTCAGTGGATGAGAACAAATTACTATTTTCCTCACATCAACCCTCCACGGTCTCGCTGTTTTTTATGCTGTCTGGAGTACTCTGTCTATGCCTCAGAGCCCAAAGCCTTCAAACTTTTTCATAAGGGGGTTGAAAATTCATAATAACTAGCTAGTAACATAAAGTGACTTGAGGACACGTACACACACCCACTGTCCCCATGGGGAATGGAACGAAAGAGCAGAAGCAATAGGGGAATTTATTGCTGGTCCATTCGGGTGTGACAAGCAGAGGAGAAGCCAACTTTCTAGGTGGGGAAGGGTTTTCTTTCCCATGAACTTTTGCTTCCAAGAAAAGGCATGTCCTCAAAAACTGGGATTATGGTCAAGGAGCCCATCCCTTTACTTCTCCTCAATCCAAGAACACAAGAATGTCATGAAAACCACTCCCCATGAATGAGGAGACAGGCTTTTGTTCAGATTCCAAATAACAAGGTCTCAGGCTTTCCTCAAACCACAAAATATGAGGATGCCCCTTTTTAATTTGGACATGAACCTGGAAGGGGTGACCTCTCTTCTTTGCTCGTCTTAGAGCTGAGTTCCTCATGGGGACCTGTCACAAGTCTGTGACGAAGTGTTTGTAGTAAGCAGGTTAGACTTCCAAGGTGCAGTGACCTCCAAGGTTCAGTGACCTCCAAAGCACAGAAACCTCCAAGACTCAGTGACCTCCAAGGCGCAGTGACCTCCAAGGCTCAGTGAGCTTCAAAGCACAGAGACCTCCAAGACTCAGTGACTTCCAAGGCACAGTGAAGCGGGTGGGGGAGTTCAGGTGGTTGGAGGGCGGGGCAGCCAGGTCTGCTTTAGTCACTCTCAGGGTCAGTGTGGAAGCTGAACTCTAGTCCAAAGTTTAGCTGAGCACTGAGTATTAAATAATTTCCTTACTGCTCATCTTTGCCCATTATGAGAGTGTGGGGCATTGTCCTTCACTGAGGAGCTCAGTCAGTCCTGAATTGGAGATGTTGGTTTCAACTGCAATCAAGGGACCAAAGTACAGGAGAGAGAGCAGGGGCTCATCCCACCTGGGATCTGAGAGGTTTGTATTTTGTATTCCAATGTGTGCAGCTCAGTCTGATAAACATGCGTGGAGGATTAGGAGCTTGGAGCAGTGTTAGGAACCAGGCCACATAACAGAGGCCCCAGATCTCTAGGTTCCCTGTTTGTGAGTCTTAATTTAAGTCTTTGTCCATCTCAGTGCCAGTCATCAGCCCAGGGTGGCCAGACCAGTCCTTCCAGTTGTACCTGTCCCCCTCAGGTGGCATGTCCACTCCTCTCCCACTTTCACTGAGTCTGCCCAGGAGGTAGACGGGAGATGCAGCTTTGACAAGCCTCCTACACGTGTGCCCACACCCCAGGTCAGGTAACTCTCACTAAAACGTCTCCCCAGGGTGACCAGTCCTCCTAAGCGATTAGGCTATGTCCAGACTGACACTGGTCATGTTCCATCTGCTGTCCCCTGAACTCACAGCAGCTGCAGCTCGCATGAGAGCCAGGCGAGCCGTGGGGAGCTTACTCCTCAATGCTGTGTGGCTGTGGGGCTTGGCAGAGGAGACAGCAGCTGTGCTAGGTATGTCCCCTCCATCTCTGCCCTTAGGGGCTGCTGTACACACCAACTCCTTTGAACTTGAAGTCAGGAGAAGACCTGTCGGGTTCCTGGTTCACCTTCAGCTCATCTCAGGGTGGTGTCTTCTCCGGGATAAAGAAATGAAGAAGCACATATCAGGGGTCACCAACAGGTCAGTCCCAAGCTGCTGGTCATCTCACAGCCAAACTGGTTACCATTATGTCTTCATCCCCTCTCCTGCAAACCACCCTGTGCTGTAGTGTCCACGCACCGGCCTTCTTCACCTCCCCTCACAGTGCTGACTTCTGTCAGCGTCATTGTCCTCCCCCAGACACGATCGCAGGAGATTTCAAACACAGCAGAAGTGCCTCCTCATCTGGAAGCCTTAGGGTTTTGCTCGTATGTCAGAAATAGGGTCAGTGTCCACGCCCACAGTGATGGGAATGAGGTTACTCTCTTCAGTGACATGGGATGGACCCAAGTGCAATAAGCATCCTCTGCCGGCTGTGATCTTGAAGTCACATTGGGTTTAGTCCAGATCGTCTGACCTGCAGACACCAAGCGGAGATTAAATACGCAATGGCTTGATTTGGGGAAGCAGCTGTGTGAGCAACGTAGAATGGGGATGGACCAAGGCTGGGGGAGCTGTCAGACCACAATCCAAGTCTGATGTGAGTAAAGGAGAGAAGGAGCACCGGTCGGGGAGAAGTGCCCTTGGGCCAACACCAGCTGTCAGGGCAGCCTGTCTCCCCGGAACAAGGGCACTCGGTCACCCCTGGTGGCATCACCTGTGTTCAGGGTTCAGCCTCTGGGATCCTGGGTCAATCTCAGCTCCTGTGTTGGGGGCGTGGTTCCAGGAGAACATTCTGTGGCCATCACAAGTGTCACTAATGAGTAGCTAAGGAGATTGGGAATGAAGTCCACAGGACCCAAGTCCAGGGAGGGCAACCAGGATTTTTTTTCTTTAGAGACAGGCTCTCACTGTATTGCCCAGGCTGGTCTCAAACTCCTGGACTCAAGAGTGATCCTCCCACCTCAGCCTCCCGAGTAGCTGGGATCACAGGTGTGAGCCACAGCACCTGGAAAAGGATATGGTTTCAAAAAGGAAGAAACAAGCATTTGATGACAGCTCATGAAGCAGGACAAATATTGAAGTGACTAAAAGTATTAATTTTTTTTTTTAGAGACATAAGAGTCTTACTTTCTTGCCCTCCGTAGAGTACCATGGCGTCACGGCTCGCAGCAACCTTCAGCTCCTGTGCTTAGGCAATTCTTCTGCCTCAGCCTCCCCAGCAGCTGGGACTATAGGCGCTACCATAACACCCGGCTATTTTTTTGTTGCAGTTTGGCCGGGTTGGGTTTGAACCCACCACCCTCGGTATATGGGACCGGCGCCCTACTCACTGAGCCACAGGTGCCACCTGACTAGAAGTATTAAAGAGAATACACTGAACCTCATGGCAGCAAATTTGAAAACTGGAATAAACATCGGAAAAGAAGAGGTAAAACTATGTTTCAGAATATATGATTATAAACCTAGAAAGCCCAAAGGGATCTGATAACAATCTCCTAGAATTAAGAATGAAATTTGGTAGATGGATTCAATAACATGCAAAAACATTGTTAGGTTTTTTAAACTTTAGAAATAAGGATAGGAATGGAAACATTTTATTTAAAATAGTGAAAAACAAATCCCCATGAAATGCTTAGATCTAACATAAAAAAGATAAATAAATAACAAGGTTTATAGTAAAATATGTAAAAAGAGAATGAAGAAATGGAAAGATGCTCAATGTTCATTCTTGGATGAGAAAATTCAGCGTCCTCTGGATATTAAACTCCCCAGGTATTTTGTGTATCTGTGTATTTATTTCATAAAAATCACAACAAAATGAGTATTTTGGGTTGTTTTTGGTAGTTGAGTAAAGTAATCTGAATGTCTCTAAAGAAAAAATACCAAAGAAAAGATAAATACTTTTGGAAAAATAAATAGAGATGGGCCAGGGGACTTCCTTGGTAGTTATTAGGGCTTTCCATACAGCTATTGTATTCAAATTTTAATGTTATTGCACATTCAATAATATAATAGAAATTCATGAATGAAAAATATAAAAGGTAAAAATAAAGCAAATCTCTTGCAAGAAAATCTAGTGGGGTCAGGCAAAAACTCTCCAAATCAAAACTGAAAGGTCAAAAACGCTAAGAAAAGGTAGATATATTTGACTATAAAAAATATAACTTTCGGGGAGGAGACAGTATTAAAATACAACAGATCATGATAGATCTGATGTAATCTGTATAATGTCAACGCTGTGTTTATTTGTTATGATCTAGAAACAAGTATTATAAATGTAAAAGAAACAAGAGCCAAAGGAGAGGAGAAAGAGCCAAGGATAGGAACGGGCAGTGCTCAGAAAAGCAACCCCAAATGGCCGAGAAACACAGAAAGAGGCGAACTGAACTGACCATGAGATGGGACTTTAGACCCACCAGGTTGCCTAAAATTTAACAGATTGGCATTCTTTTTGCTGGCAGGTTGTAGGATGGGGAGAACTTTCCTAAGCATGGAGGGAATGAGAACCACAGGCATTTGGAGAAGCAGTACAGCAGTATCTACTAAAATTCAAAATATGTATGCTCTGCAGGCCAGCGACTTTTTCCTGAGAATCTCTTTAGTATGCATAAAGCCACCAGAACACAGGGATCCATATACAAGGTTGTCTGAGTCTGCTTGTCCTGTTTGTTGTTGCTGGCCGAATGAATTATGGCACAGCTGTAGGATAGAAAAAATACAGCCATTAAGAAGAATGAATCAGTTGTGCTGGTTGGCAGGGAGAATTTTTTTTTTTTTTGAGACATAGTCTCACTCTGTCACCCTGGTTATAGTGCTATGATATCATCATAGCTCACAGCAACCTCAAACTCTTGGGCTCAAGTGATCCTCTTGCCTTAGCCTTCCAAGTAGCTGGGACTACAGATACCACCAGGCCTGGCTAGTTTTTTCTACTGTTAGTAGAGACTGAGTCTTGCTCTTGCTCAGGCTGGTCTTCAACTCCTAAGCTCAGGTGATTCACCTGCCTCACCTCCCAGAGGACAGGAAGAATTTTAATGAGGGATTGTTGACTGAGTAAAGCACGATGTAGTGAAAAATGTATAATATTATCCTATTTTCGTAAACAAACAATGATAAAAAGCACCCGGTATATGTATGTGTGCATCTGCGTGTCATATGCCATAAGCAATAATCGGAAAGGTAGATACTAGATTACTATTGGGGTTATCTGGGTAGGTGAGGAGGTAGGGAATTGAGATTGTGGACATGAAAAGGAAGCATCAAGCCAACCCCCCCTCCAAAACCAGACAGCATCACCCCTGTGACTGCACTCGTGGACCTGCACTTGAATTGATCACACAACACATGCATTTATGAAAATGTATGAAGGTGCATTGTCCATCTGTGAAGAAACCACCTGGCCGGTTCAGGGGACTCTGTCTCATAGACAACGTCCTGCTTTGCAGGAAAATTTGCTGCTCTATTTATAACCCTGTCCCTCCACATTATTCAGGAAAGGATTTCTGATTCTGGGATTCCCATACTGAGTTCCCCTCTCAGGACATAGCCTCACAAATAGCCTCAGAAAACTCCAAGAACCTTCTGGAAATAGATGTATTTCTACTTTTATCCCTTCTCATTTTGTGAAGTGAATCCCGTGTTATCCTCTGTAGGCAAAGCCAATCAGGCAGATTTTCGAGGGGTGTCAGGCTGTGGTTCTTCCCCATCTGCACCAGAGAAGCCAGAGGCAAAAGGTTCCACCACGGGTACCAGGAAAAGGACCAGTTGCTCTTCATATCACAGGTCTCAGAATTTTAAGTTACATAAATTGTGAAATTCCTCAGGGTCTAATAAAAGTAAAATGTAAGAAACCAAGAATGCTAATTCGGGGTACCCTGAGCCAGCCCATGCCAGGCCATCTCCTCCTTGAGGAGGACAGAAAGTTTCTAATTTTTCATCCCTGCTCACATCTGTCTGCTCCTTGGGCCTCCTTGTGGTGGAGCAATTTCCCTCACTTCAAAGGAGGCTCCAGGTGCAGGGAGGCCTGCAGGGGTGTGTCCGACTCAGAATCTGGCTCCTGTCCTGTGCTAAAACATACATCCTCCTCATCTGGGCCCAAGCTGACTGCTGGAGCTGTTCCTACATCCACTCATCTGCCTTTGAACTCTGAGAGTGAGAAAGAAATGTAATTTTCCTTTTTCCTTTCTTCTTCAAATCGTTGACCCTCAATTAATTAACTGCAGAAAGAAACGGGAGGGATAATTACCCAGGCTGTTAGAGGGGACCACACCACAGCTGAAAGGCTGTGGGGAGGCAGTAGAATAATGGCCTCCAGTAAACGGTGGAGAAATAAAAAATTAATGTTGTTGCGACCCATTACCTCTGGGGGGCTTGTCGTGCAGGCTGACACTGTGTCCAGCCCCTTTGCGATGCGATGCTGCTTCTCCCAACTCTAGGTAGGGAGTATTTCCACTCCCATGGATCTATCGTAACTTTGGGACCCACCCTGGGGGATTCCAGTGCCTACTCATTAAAGAGGCTTTGCAGCTCCACTCCTGCTTTCCTGGAACCCTGACACTGCCATGCTGCACAGACACTCAGCCTAGCACAAGTGAAGGGTAGGCCCAGGGAAGGGAGCCGCGGTCCAGCCAGTGGCCAGCACCAGCTCCCAGACATGTGAGTGAGGCGCATTTGGACTTCACAGCCAGCAAACTGGTGGAGTAAGAGTTCCAACAAGCTCCAGAAATGCGAGCAAGAATAGAGAGTGGTTGTTTTAAGACGTCAAGTTTCTGAAGTGGTTTATGATACAGAAGCTTGGACATTTTAATCCAGTATCTATACAGCAGACCCTCCATATCTGTCACCTCCCTACACTGACCCCCTCCTTAAGAGGACCTGATTTTCACAGACCCGACATGCACCACCTGTATGTATCAGCACACAGGCCTAATTCCTCATGCTGATACCTCCGCATGTTGACCAGTTTATTACAGTCCCTTGGGTGGGCAACTTGGAGTCTCTACTGTATCTTCTTTTCTTTTCTACTTTTCTGTGTATAATGAGGCACCCTATCTACTTATGTTAGCCAGGAAGATAGACACAAAGGCCTCCTATGTGCCTGCATTTAACCACTCACGGGAGATTGCACCCCAGGCAGTGCATCTTATTTCTACTTTTCTGTGTTCTGCACCCAGGAGGCAGCTTACGGCAGGCGGGAGGCCTGCATGTGCCGACCAAATTCCACGTCTCACAGGACACCTGCTGCTGCTTTTGTCCCATTTTCTGAGGACTTGGGTGTGTCACCCAGTGAAGGGTCCAGCTACTTTGTCTCATCTGTCTGGCTCTGTGTATGTTTCCACACAGGTAGATCAGAAGGTCCCAGCCCAGATGCAGAGAGTGTTTTTCCAGCTGGCAGAGACCGAGCTGGTTGGTGGAGAGGTAATATTGCAGTAATATTAGTGGGATCAGCAGTTGCCATAATTAATGTTTATTGAAACCTCACCAATATGCCAGTCATTCACTTTACATGAATTCACTGATGTAGTTGATTAGTTTTCAGTTCCATAAGGAAACTGAGGCACAGATGGGTAAATTGATTTTCCTAAGCTCACACAGTTAAATGGCAGAGTCCTAGCTCTTGGCAAATACTCCTAACTCTAAATGCAGGTAACTGTGTAGTTCTAGAGGTTTAAACTAAGGAGCATTAAGGATAGTTACTTACAAAAGTTCCTTAACTAGAAACCACCCATAAATAACATTCTTCAAAACTTTTAAATATCATTTGTACTTCTCATTAGTCAGGAAACAAGTATTACCGAGAGAATAATGTGTGTGCTGTGTTATACTATAGAAGTTATAAAACATGAACTAGAATCGGATAAAGAGCTTAGCTCTAACAGGGCTCACACTGTTTTGAAGA
>CAUYQV010089108.1:0-29067 GCA_963574575.1 Galagoides demidoff
CCTTTTGTCTCATTGAAGCAGGATTTGCGGAGCTTGAGGAGCAAGAGCCTAACATTGAGCGGTTGCTTTCCCAGGTGGTTAGCAGGAACGTCAGCGGCTATGAGGCCATTTATGATGGAAAAAGGGGACGCAAACCACCCCCGAAACCTTTCTGAAGAAACCGACTAGAGCGGTGAGCTCCCCTCCTCCAGCGGCAGAATCAAAGCCTGATTCTCCAGCACCATCTCCACCATTATCTTCTGATTAACGCCAGCCTCCTTCTTGCCTCGGAAATGCCCCTTCATTTCTGTACATAGCATTTTTTTTTTTTGAGACACAGTTTCAAGCTGTCACCCTGGGTAGAGTGCCACAGCGACATAGCTCATCACAGCAACTTCAAACTCTTAGGTTCAAGTGATCCTTTTGCCTCAGGTTTTCTATTTTTAGACATGGGGTCTTGCTCTTGCTCAGGCTGATCTCGGACCTGTGAACTTCCACCCACCTTGGCCTCCCAGAGTGTTAGGATTACGGGCGTGAGCCAACGCCCCGGGCCTAGTACATAGGATTCTTTTTTGAAATTTCTCCTGTCTCCTATCTAAACTTTTCCTATCAGTTCGTTTTTATGTTCTATTTGTTTAAATTAAAAAAAGAGCACACTAGTTTCTATAACTTATTATTATAGTACAGGAGTATATTATTATTATTACAGTATTAGGGTGTATCATTACCACATATGTAATATAAACCATTATTAACTGTTCATCAGGGATCTGAGTGACAAACAAATCTAACCTAAAGACACTCTTGGGAATATATCTGGCCTGTAAGCTGGGGACTAGCTGAACCATATGATTCCACTTATGCAGTATCTAGAATAGTTCAATTCATAGACAGAGTAGAACGGTGGCTGCCAGTAACTGGGAGGAAAGGGAAATAGGGAGGTTTTCTTTAATGGGTACCGCGTTTTCATTTTTCAAGATTCTGGAGATTGGTTACACATCAATGTGAATGTACTTAACACTATTGAACTGTACACTTTCAAATGGTTAAAACTGTCAACTTTATGTCATACATTTTTACCATAATACAAAACATTTTAAGTATTAAATATAGTTATCATGTGATCAAGAAAACCCACTCCTAGGTATATACCCAAGAGAATTGCAAACATATGTCCCTATAAAAGCTTGGAGCGTTATTCACAATAGTCAAAAAGGAGAAATAGCCAAAATGCCCATTAGGTGATGAATGGATCAATGTGGTATACCCATGCAGTGTACCATTATCCAGCAATAAAAAAGGAATAATGTGCTTATCTGTGCTACAACCTTGAAAAGGTGCTAAGTGGAAGAAGCCAGCCACAAAAGGCCACCTATTTCACTTATAGAAATAAGTAAATCCATAGAGACAGAGAGGAGAGGAATGGTTGCCTGGGTCAGAGGGTGGGTGGCTGGAATGAGGAATGGCTGCCAATAGGTACAGAGTTCTTTGGGGAGGGGGGTAATGAAAACAATCTGAAATTAGATAGTGGTGATAATTGTACAACTCTGAATACACTAAAAAAAAAAAAATCACTGAGCTGCAGGTGGTATCTGTGGCTCAAAGGAGTAGGGTGTTGGCCCCGTATGCCGGAAGTGGTGGGTTCAAACCCAGCCCCGGCCAAAAACTGCAAAAAAAAAAAAAAAAAGGAAAAAAAAATCACTGATTTTTATGTGGGTGAATTATATCTCAATAAAGCTATTTAAAAAGAAATATCCCAATGCTAGAATATTCATAGCAGTACCACTGCTTATAATAGTCTCAAACTAGGAACTACTCAAAACGTTCATTAATGGTAGAAAACAGAGATTGTGATATAGTCTTACGATGAAATGCTACGTAGAAACGAGAAGGAACCATCACCATATTAATACAGAGGAATCCCACAAACGTAATGGTGAATGAGAGGAGCCAGATGTTAAAAGGTACAAACTCTATTATTCCATTTATAAAAAGTATAGAAACAGGCAAAATTAATCCACGCTGATGAGAAATCAGGATAGTTGTTACTCCTGGCCAGGAGCAGGGCTAGAAAATGGGAGCAGCCATACTCTGGAGAGCTGTTAGTGTCCGCTTCCTTGATCTGGGTGCTGGGTGTGCAGAGTGTGTAGTTTGTGAAAATTCAGGGCAGTACCACCCAAGAGTGCATCCTTTATTCAGTGTGTGTGCACATTAGACCTCAATAAAAAGACAGAATAAAGGGCACAGTTAAAGCAGTATTTGTGCCTTTTCCTCATCAGGGGGCAAGGAATGGAAGTTAGGACAGAATTGCCAACCTAAAAACTGTGGAAACTTTCCTTACATACTGCTAGAGTATAATGAGACCCTACTACAGAATGATTGTCCAAGAGATCTGAGCCCTGAGTCTTTAAAAAGATAGTATTTTTTACTATGTAATCGTGCTACTTTTAAATAATGCATACAAAAAACATATCTATACTAACAAATGAAATTTGATAAACAGAAACAGTTATTGAAAGACTGACATTGTTAATTTAATCATAGACACGCTTTTACATGTATTAGATACCTCATAATGGGGTTATACTTTATTCTCATAAACTAGATTAGACTCTAATTATGGAAGCATTAACTTAATACTTTGTGAAAAGCATAAGTTCACACCTTGGCTTTCAGCAATTTATTCTTCCACAAGGCACATCTAATTCTAGAGGTTCTGGTATGTTTATTGATGGGGGCAGAGGGGAGGGACCTGGGGAGCAGATATTTATTGAGCACTTACTATGTTCAAGGCACTAAGCTTGAATGTCTACATAGAGATCTTTTAAAATGAGGCTCAGAGACATTAAGTAGTCCAGGGTCACATAGGCAATCAACAGTAGGGTAGAAATTCAAACTCTGGCCCACAAAGCCAACATCTTTTCTTTTCTACCACTTATATTATGAGGGGTATTTGGACACAATGATAGAAAACATGTTGGCTCAGCGCCTGTAGCTCAGCAGCTAGGGTGCCAGCCACACAAAGTGGAGCTGGTGGGTTCAAACCTGGCCTGGGCCTGCCAAACAACAATGACAACTACAACCAAAAAATAGCCAGGTGTTGTGGCGGGTGCCTGTAGTCCCAGCTACTTGGGAGGTTGAGGCAAAAGAATCGCTTAAGCCAGTGGTTCTCAACCTTCCTAATACCGTGGCCTTTTAATGCAGTTTCTGTGGGTTGCGACCCACAGGTTGAGAACCGCTGGCTTAAGCCCAAGAGTTTGAGGTTGCCGTGAGCTGTGAAGCCAAGGCACTCTGCTGAGGGTGACAAAGTGAGACTATGTCTCAAAAAAAAAAAAAATCATGCTGGTAAATTTTCTTTATGAGTCTATTTTGGAAGGTTTTGATCAGGAAAGCAGAAAGGCCACCGTCCTGAAAGAGAACCTGAACTTCTTGTACTTTCTTGGATAACAAGATGACAAAGAGGCAGCCATGGTCCTGTTATCCAGACTCAAAGCACCTGGAGCACTCAGTCCAGACAACACCGGCCCCTCCACATTTGTGGAAAGCCAGGCTCCATTTATCAAATGGTGCTTGTGTCAACATTCATTTGAGATGAACCACAGGCCTACGTGTAAAAGCTAAAACTGGAAAGCTTTCTAGAAGAACACATGAAAAAAGAGTATCTGCACGACAGCAACCTGGAAGATTTCTTACGGCAGATGCAGCAGGCACCTATAAAATAATATTCTAAATTAGACTTCCTCAAAGTGAAAAGCTTCTGCTCATCAAAAGCCACCAGAAAGTAGACAAAGAAGCAAGCCAGTGTCCGGGAGCCAATGTTCACAGAACATCTTTCTGAGAAAGCGCACTTAAATCCAGAATATATAAAGGACTCTCATAATTTGGTAGTGAGATGACAGACCACCCAATGAGATGGGTAAATGACTTGAATGGCCACCTTACAAAGGCAGATTCTTGGCATGTTCAAAAAGCACGGGGAGGGGTACTCGACATCATCACTCATCAGGGAAAGGCAAATTAAAACCACAAGGAGAAACCACTACATCTGCTACTAGACAGGCTTTATGACTGGTGACTTTGTGACTTGAAAAGACAAAGTTCTGATGAGGATGGGAAGCCATCAGAACTGCCACGTATGGATTGGTACTGGGAATATAAAAGCTTTAGAAAAAGGGCTGAAAGTTTCTGATCTATTTTAACATATGTCTAACCTTTGACCCAGCCATTCGACTCTTAGGTATTTGCCCAAAACGAGTAAAAATAAAGGTCCACAGAAAGACTGACATACAAATGTTCACAGCAGCTTTATCTGTAAGAGCCCCACACCGGGAATGTTCATCAGTAGGAGAAAGGCTAAATGAACTTTGGCATCATACTTACATTAAAGGGAACAAATTACTGAAACATACAATATGGATGCATCTCACAAATGTCATGTTGGACAAATGGAGATAGGTACTAGAGAGTATACACCAGGCGACTCCATTTACATGGAACTTTAGAAAAAGTAGCTCTAATCCAAAGGAGATGGCAATAGATAAGGCCTGGTATGGGGTCAAGAATGGGGTGAGGGGAGGATTGAGTGAAGAAGGGGGGACATGAAGGAACTTTCTGGGAAGATAGAAATGTTCTATATAGTGGCCAGGTGCGGTGGCTCACACCTATGATCCTAGCACTCTGGGAGGCCGAGGTAGGAAGATTGCCTGAGCTCAGGAGTTCGAGACCAGTCTGAGCAAGAGCGAGACCCCATCTCTAAAAATAGCCAAGCATTATGGTGGGTGCCTATAGTCCCAGCTACTCGGGAGGCTGAGTCAAGAAGATCACTTGAGCCCAAGAGTTGGAGGTTGCCATGAGCTACGATGCCACAACACTCTATTGAGGGTGACAAAATGAGACTCTGCCTCAAAAAAAAAAAAAAGTTCTATATTGTGATAGGGGTTTGGGTTAGACAGGCTCAGTCATTTCTTAAAGTTGCTCAACTGAGAGTTGTGTGCTTCGACATGTACCTTTTACATTTAAAATGTTCAAAACTAAGTTTTAAGCACGGGTGGGGAATGGGGTAGATAAGAAGTGAGATGGCAGAATGTTAATAATTGTCAGAGCTGGGTAACAATATGTGCTTGAAATTTTCCATGATAAAAGAAAATTAAGAAAAAAAAGTTATCAAGGTCAAGTGCTTCTGCCTCTCTGCATGTTCTCTTTCGCCTCCCCATGTCTACTCTGCCTGGCCCCCAGGCGAGTCTCCTGCAGCCTGATTCCTAAATGAGCTCTACCTCCTGCCTAAAAAAGCTCTCCATTCTGCTCTGCGGGCCCCACCCCCACCTCTACAACCAAGCCCCAACAACCATCAGGCATTTCTGCCAAGTCATGTCACACCCAATAGCTCAAAACCTGTGCAAGGTATTGGAAAGCAAGAATTTTTCCATGGAGTGGCGCCTGTGGTTCAGTGAGTAGGGTCCTGGCCCCATATACTGAGGGTGGCGGGTTTAAACCTGGCCCCAGCCAAACTGCAATAAAAAATAGCTGGGTGTTGTGGCAGATGCCTGTAGTCCCAGCTATTTGGGAGGCTGAGGCAAGAATCGCCTAAGCCCAAGAGCTGCAGGTTGCTGTGAGCTATAACAGCACAGCACTCTACCAAGGGCAAAAAAAAAAAAAAAAGAATTTTTCCAGTCTACTCTATTTCAACTACATTATTTGACTCAGGATTTAAACAGTACCTATCTCAAAGCCGGATACACAGAAGGCTTTGGAAAAAGTTTATGGCTTATATTCCAAAACTATGTTCAGAAGTTGACTGGTGGGAACTGAAAATGCATTTCACCCTACTAACAATACCTAGTGGACCTGCCCACAAATGTCTGTCTACCCTAAAATGCACTCAAGGTTCAAACGTAATGTCTCCATTAAAATGCTGCAGGTTCAATGCTGCTTTCAAAGTCAGCCCACATGACTAAGAATTGAGGAAAGTTCCAGGTTCCATGCTGAGTCAGTAGCACTAACAGCAGCATAGAAAGGAGGGCGACTCAGGCGAGGGCCCCCATGCGCAAGCTGGTGGTCAGGTCCAACAGAAGGCAGTTGGGGCTGGGCCACACAGGGGTGGGGAACGTGCAGCCCTGTGGATACACGTGGCCTTCTGGACCCTTGAGTGTGGCCTTTTGATGGAACAAAGGGATTGTTCTGTGAAGTTTGGATTCAGTCAAGGGACCACATGCGGGGATCTGAAGGGCCACATGTGGCTGTGAGGCTGCAGGTTCCCCAGCCCTAGACCATGTGGCCTGGTCCCTGGGATTGAAATCATTACTGCCTGGCTTGAGCACACTAGGCCACTCACTCCAGGAGGGAGGGAAGAGGGAGAGAGGAAGTAGCTTTCTGAGTTACAGCCCCATCTTTCATCTCCTATTGTATTTGTTTAAAGCAAAATCATACTTATATTCTAGAAAGTAACAGAGTATAGAAAATGTAGACAAGCCCAAAGAAAAAGAACCAGTATTCTCACCACACAACTAAAACCACGGTCTCCATTACAGCATGCCCAGTGTTTTTCTAGTCTCTTCTCTTAGATATGCACTGGTGAGAAGAAAGGTTCAGACCCATAAATGTGTCATGAGAATGGATCTTATTCTTCATAAAATAATAAAAGCACTATCTCTATGGCTTGGACACCATTTTCAACATGGTTGCCACAGGACACTACCTTCTGAATTTCTGTTGTGGGCACCAAACACGCTTTGCTTCATGTCAACATGACAAGCAAAGTGTCATCCATGCCCACTGTTAGTTATTCTTAAAAGAAGTTGGGTAGATATTCCTAGGATCAGTCAAAGAGTAGCAAAGAAAACTGCCTCTGGCTCCCTGCCACCGAAGAGTCTGCTCTCTGGCAAAAGATCATTAAATCAATAATTATTTAATCACAATTGTGTTGCCTGCTAGGAAAGAAAACCTCAGCATGTAAAAGCCAGCTGGCAGAAAGAGAGGAATCTGTGAAGGCTTCCTTGAAGAATTCAGATGTGAAAGCTGAACAGGTATTGGCCAGAGGAAGACTCCAGGTAAGGGAGGGGACAGAAACCAGGATACAGGGGCTTCTGGCAGACAATGTGGATTTGAACACATCACAATTGACCCAGCTTTAAGAGACCAGTTAAAAAGCTGCTGGCAGTAACTCAGATGAGAGAAGATGGGGCTTGGATGAACGTGGTAGCAGGGCACACAGTGAGAAGCAGGCAGATTGCAGAAGCACGCTGGATGTAATATTAACTGGATTTGGCAATGAGAGAGACCATGGAGTCAAGGCTGACTCCTAGGTTACTGACAAACTGCTGGGTGGATGATTTTACTCATCGATGTTTGCTTACCTTAGGGAAGACAATGTCTAAATTAACTATTGTCCTCATACTCTGCTAGAAATAAATTTGGCCAATCTCCTGACCACGTATGGATGCCACATACAATTTTGGCACTGAATCATAGGGTTACCTGTTTCCTCATTCCACACCCATCGAACCCAGGTGTCCCACAGGACCATCTTTGAACTCTATGCATTCTCTAGAATGATGAGGAGAGAGTATCCAGCAAATTATAAGGCTTAACACATCTTTTGAGTAGGAGTTAATAAATACATGTGTGGACTGAGCCCACTAAAGCAAGCTGAACCACAAGCTACATTTAGGCATTTCCAGCAGAATGCATGGCAAGCTATATTAGTCAGGCTGGGCTAGGCTATGCTACTACCACAGACAAATCCCCCAAATTTCAGTGCTTTAACTACCAACTTAAGCACATGATCTTAAAGTTTGCCACAACAGAAACAGCGAGGGAGGAGGTGCACCATCTAACTTACTCAGCCCAAAGCAATGCCTATTGCTGTCACTCACATTGCATTGACCAGCATAGGCATGAGTGCCCAAGGGATGTCAGGAAATGTGGAAGGATATACAAGGGTTTGGTGAGCAATGTCTGCCAATGCATCAAGCTAATGAAGAGTCTAGAACTTTGCAACGTGGGCTAATCTTACTGGAGTGAGGTGATATCTCAGAGTGGTTTTGATTAGTATTTTTCTGATGATAAGATGAGCATTTTTTCATGTGTTTGTTGGCCATTGGTCTGTCACCTTCAGAAAAGTTTCTGTTCAAGTCTCTTGCCCTCATAGAAATGAGGTTGAGTTATCAGCCCTAGTTATCAGCCCTCTGTCAGATTCATAACATGCAAAAATCTTCTCCCATTCTGAAGGCTGTCTGTTTGCTTAGCTGTGCAGAAGCTATTTAGCTTGATCATGTCCCACTTATTTATTTTTGCTGTTGATGCAATTGCCAGAAAGGTCTTCTTTATAAAATATTTTCCCAGGCCAAAATGTTCAAGCATTTTCCCCACACTCTCTTCTAGAATTTTTATTGTTTCATGTCTTGAATTTAAATCTTTTATCCAGCAAGAATCAATTTTTATCAATGGTGAGAGGTACGGGTTCAGTTTCAGTTTTCTACAAGTGACTATCCAGTTCTTCCAGCACCATGTGTTACATAGGGAATCTTTTCCCCAGTGACTGTTTTTGTTAGGCTTATCAAAGATCAAATGATGATACGTGGCTGGGTTCATCTCTAGATTCTCTATTCTATTCCATAGATCTATGTCTCTATTTTTTGTGCCAGTACCATGCAGTTTTGATTATAGATTTGTAGATTTAGTGGCGTGGATGTGGAGAGAAGGGAACACTTTTACACTGCTAGTGGGATTGCAAACTAACACAACCTCTTTGGAAAGAAGTATGGGGAATTCTCAAAGAACTAAAAGTTGACCTTCCATTTGATCCCACAATCCTATTAGGCATCTACCCAGAAGAACAAAAATCATTTTACCACAAACACATATGCACCAGAATGTTTACTACAGCTCAATTCATAATTGCCAAGTCATGAAAGCAGCCCAAACAGCCATCGACCTATGAATGGATTAACAAATTATAGTATATGTATACGATGGAATACTATTCAGACATGAAAAGATGGAGACTTTACATCTTTTTTGTTTATTTGGGTGGAGTTGGAACACATTCTAAGTATCTCAAGAATGGGAAAAAAGTATTCAATATATGCAATACTTTTATGAAACGAACATATAAACACTCATACACTCGTATGAATGATAAAACACAAATATCGTCTAGCAAGGGGAAGAGGTAAGAGGGGAAGGAGGGGGCAGAGGGCATTTGATGGGATCTCACCTAATGTGTACAATACAAAGGTATTTAGCACGCCCCTTTGGTGAGGGGCTCTCCTACAACTTGAACTTTACCTTGGAAGTGAGAACAATGTAACCCCCAAATGTGTTCCCTCATATTAATTTGAAATTAAAAAAGGATACAGGAATACCCTCACAGAGGGAGAACAACATAATCCACAGAAAAGGCAGCAAAGAAGACTAGAGATAGCCCTATTTTAAACCATCATGTATCTTATTTTTATAGAAAGCCTAATATCACTGGTGGATAACAGAATCACAACATCATTTATTACAAAAGGAAAAAGTTACCCAGCCTCCAAAACTGGTGAATCTATGAAAGAAGATAAAATATCTCCTCCAACCTCATCCGCCATTGCTGGTATTAACCTGATGGCCCAAGCACCTCATTTCTGTTTCCTTAGCCCATAGCAGCATAGTGTGGGGGCCCACAAATGGCATCTATTATGAACAGTGATGACCCATGACACGAGATGATCCATGGCATGGACTCACTAGAGATAAGCTTCTAGCAGTCGGGCTAGATTTTCATAACCTAAATTGTACTCTCTCTCTTTTTTTTTTTTTGGCTGGGGCCAGGTTTGAACCCACCACCTGTGGTATATGGGGCCAGCACCCTACTCCTTTGAGCCACAGGCACTGCCCCTAAATTGCACTTCTTTATCACTATAACAACCAATCCAAATTCCAGTAACCTGACCAAATAAACACTTTTCTTTTGTTTACACAAAATCCAAAGCAGATGTTCCAACAGCGATCCTGCAAAGAGTAACTCAAGGATGTGGGCACCTTCCAGCTTGCGCCTCCCACCATATTTTACATGGAAACTCCAAGGTTCCCATAGAGACCATGGAAAGGGATGGGAGGATACCTACTAGATATGCCAACACCTTGGCCCGGAAGTGACGGACATCACGTCTATTCACAATTCATCAGCCAGAAGTGGTGTACATCCCACTCAGACTCAAGGGATATTGGAAAATGTAGTCATCAGTTCTGAGCAACAACTAGGAGCACAACTTGTTGGTCACCAGCTTTCTCTGCCACACTTTGTATCCACCACTGACGCTCTTACAAGCCAGCCAGAAAAGAGGATCATCAAATACAGCAAAGCCAAAGGACTAATCTGCAGACTGGAGCCCTGGTCTTGATCTTTTTATCAGTGTTCAGGAAATACAAGGATCCCCTGTTGTAGATGGCAATACACTGCAACTTTCAAAATTGCAGTGAACATAACGGAAAAGAAAGAATAAGAAGTGGGGCCCTGGAGCAGAAAAGTAACATTTGAGTGAGGTTCACAGAAGAAAGGAGTTAGGCAAAGCCAGACACACCAGGTACGGGAAGACTACTTGTGCCTCAGGGGAGTTACTGACAGTGCTTGATCAAAGGGGCTGTTCTTATCATTTAAGCAGTTAATAGCTAACTTGAGAAAGATGCTGATTAGCATCTAAGTAGAGGCCCTGGCTTAGACTGGTCATTTACTAACCACCAAACTAACAGAATAAAGAAAACAATGTCCTCCTAGGAGATAAACGTAGTCTGCCCGTCCAGATCTCATTTTAAGATTTGCTAGTACATTAAGGGTATTCAATCATAGCATCCTGGGAGAACAGAGCTTCCAACAGAGTCACAACCTTTGAGAAAGCACAAGACAAAGTCACACAGTGTCCCTCCTGTAGGAGGTCTTAGTCTTTAATGTGTTGACAAGCTCTGAGAACCTCCAGGAGGGAGACATAGCCTGCAGGTGAAGAAAGTGGAGGAGGTGGCCCAGGTCCATCCAGTCCAAACACACAATATGGCAGCTAATGTCATGACTAGGAATTTAGTGAAAGCAGAGAGATGGGCAATTAAACAAAGGGAGTCAAGGCAAATACAGAAGAGTTTCTAAGAGAAAAAATAAAGACATCTTTTGTTCTCCAAATACTGGAAGTAACTAGGCAATTGATCCTCACTTGTGCAAGTTGATAGTTCTGCTGAATTCAAGATTCCAGTCTTTAGAGATGAATGATAGATGCTAAAAATAAATAAAATTCAGAAATATAGTCTTGCTAGAGGCTAAGGGCACACATAGATGACCACCACCTCCACTAAAAGCAAATGGGATGTTTTTCAAGTTAAACATAGGATTATCATATGACCAGTGATTCCACTTTAGGGTATACACACCCCGAAGAAGTGAAAGCAAGGACTCAAATATTTGAACACCATGTTCACAGCAGAATGATTCACAACAGCCAACGGAGGAAGCAGCCCAAATACTCAGCAGGAGATACACGGCCAAACATTATGTGGTATATCCTAAGGATGGAATATTGGTCTTCCAAAGGCACGAACTTCTGACACGCGCTACAACACAGGTGAACCTTGATGACATTAAGCCAAGTGAACTAAGCCAGCCACACAAGGACACGTACCGTGCGATTACACTTACACGAAATACTTAGAACAGGCGAATTCATAATAACAGAGTAGAATGCTGCTTACCAGAAGCTGGGGAGAGAAGTGGAAAAATGAGGAGTTATTGTTTAACGGGTAGAGCATTTCAATTTGGGAGGGTAAAACCCAATGGCTGAATAGGTAGAGCACAGAGGCACGGGAGGGTAGTGAGAACACTCCACGTAATGGTGGACACAGGTCAGATATTCACCCAAATACAAAATGCACAGCACCAAGGCTGAACCCTAGTGTAAACTGAGGGCTTTAGGCAATGACATGTCAACATACGTGCACATTCATCGATTCTAGCACGTGCACCACTCTGGTGGGGGAGGTTGTGTCGGAGGGGGCAAGGGGGCCTACAGGAGCTCTATGCGCTCAAGTTTGCTGTTAAAAGCCACTGGAAAGTCTTTTTTGGAAAGTTCTGGAGATGGATATAGGTGATGGTTGCATAACAGTGTGATATATGTAACACCACTGAAATGAACATTTAAAAAATGGCTAAAATGGTGAATTTTATTACTTGTATTTTGCCACAATCACACGGGCTGCGCCCTGCCCCTCAGGCCCATGATAGTGTCCTTTCACGGCAACATCCACTGTCCCTGCTTAGCCTGCCTGCAGCTTTCTGCAGCTCACCGAATCACCCAGGCACTGGGGATGAACAGCCTCAAGATTTAGACCCACACGGGACTCCAAAAAATAGTACAAGGAGATGGAAAACCACCATCAAACCTGGCTTTGACTCCCTATGAGGACGGGAGACAGGAAGTGCTTCAATTTCACATCTAGGATTGCCCTTAAAACACACTTGAGGTAGTTCAATAGCTGCCCTCCCATAAAATCAAGTAGCAATGAAAATAATTTTATAGTTAGGGGTCACCATAACATAAGGAACTGTATTAAAGGGTCACGGCAACAGGAAGGTTGAGAGCCACTGCTCCATATCTTTGCTGTCCCATACAAGGGCCACCTGTGTTTCCCCAGTACTTTAAATGTGCGTAGTGCAGCTAAGGAACTCTGTTAATTGTACTTTAACTAATTTTCCTTTATTATTATTATTTTTTTAATTGAGACAGTCTCACTTTGTTGCCCTCAGTAGAGAGCCGTGGGTTCACAGCAACCTCAAACTTTAGGGCTCAAGCGATCCTCTTGCCTCAGCCCCCCAAGTAGCTGGGACTACAGGCGCCCACCACAATGCCTGGCTATTTTTTTGTTTTAGCAGGCCTATCTGGGTTCGAACCCACCAGCCCTGGTGCATGTGGCCAGCGCCCTACCCCCTGAGCTACAGGTGCCACCAACTAATTTGGCTTTAAATAGCCACACATGGTTAGTAGCTACCAAATTGGATGGCATGGTTTTAGAACTTTGATAAACATGCCAAAGTGACACGGGTTTTGGGTTGTTTTTTTTTTTTGAGACAGAGTCTCACTTTGTCACCCTCGGTAGAGTGCCATGGTGTCTGAGTTCACAGCAACCTCAAACACTTGGCTCAAGTGATCCTCTTGCCTCAGCCTCCCAAGTAGCTGGGACTAAAGGCGCCCCCGACAATGCCTGGCTATTTTTAGATACAGGGGGTCTTGCTCTTGCTCAGACTGGTCTCGAACTCCTGAGCTCAAGCACTCCACCTGCCTCAGCCTCCCAAGAGTGCTAGGATTACAGGTATGAGCCACCGCACCCAGCCCTCTTTTTGGAGGCAATGCCAAAAGATACAAGAGACCAGGAAGGGAGCAGTTTTCCTTACAGCTCCTTTGGTGACAAGCCATTTGGCACTCGGGTGACATTCACATGCATGGGAGACAGTAGTCAATTTAATCCATACACCCACTTAATGGAGTTGTGCATATACCTTTTCAAACCCATGAAGCTAGGTTAATTATAAAAGAAGTAATTTACTGAAGACTGGGACAAAGTGAACCAAATGAGGTGCCTGGTGCAGCCCCGAATTTGAGGCAGTCTGGACCCAGAGTGAGCAAAGGTGATGTACCTGTTGTGTAGCTCTGGGCCTGAAGGCCTGAGCGTCAACATCTGAACCTTCACCCCCAGCCTGTTAGACAGGGCCCCACTAGCAGGTGAACATTTGCTCCACACACGTGTGTACAAACACCCAGACTCAGAAAAGCCAAGCCACAGCACGTGAGTTTCTCCGAGTTAGCACCAGTGGGCAGGAGGAATGTGTTCTCCCTAATGGCAAAACGGACATTTAACCATTCAGAGAAGAGTCTGTTCAAGCTCCAATTTCGGAGCAGAATGAATAGAAATGGAGAAAAAAGTTAAGTGGTTCTAGGTGAAGTGGGCTCCTGAACAACTTTTCTAAAAAGCTGTGAAGAGTATACTTAGTACGGTCAGAAATGTCAGGAGGGTGTTTATCAGGTCCAGCTGCCACTTGTTTAAACAAGCCTCACACCTGACCCCTCACACCTACCCTTTCAGCTGGGAAGATTTGCTCTGGACAAATAAAAACAAAACCCACCAGATTCGTGGTGCCTTCAGCAAACAATGAATGGTAATAAACCCAGCTTACTATTTCAGTGACACACCCCCCCCCAATTTACTTTCTCATATGCTTTTAGGGTAGGTACTCTTACTCTCTTTGACCAGTGGAGAAACTGAGGCACAAGGCCTCCAAGGTAATTACAGTCTCACATATAATGCTTAAGAATGTCCCTCAAGTGCAAAAGGCTTGTCACCAAAGGCATGGTGAGGAAAACAGCCAAGCAACTATTATTTCACACTTAGAGAAAGGCCTGCCAACCCAAAGTACTGTTTTGAGGCTGGATTCTTATGGCACACCTGTTAACAGTGAGCATGGAGATCAGCGTCCCGCTCCAGCAATAGATACCCTGAACCCCTGAATGCTGTGCATTATGGGATAAAATATCTGTCACATGGTGGTAGATCACACCTTGCCCTCGGTGTGTGTTGAGGGCAGGAATTAAAGTGTGCAAAGGAACACTGGGGTGTTTCTAAAAGGAGGCAAAAACACACACTCACGTAAGACACTGATTCCCACTCTTAGCCACAGAATGGAGTCACCTGGGAAGCATTAAACATTGCCGAGACCTCATAGTCTGGGGATTGAGAGTTTGAAAAGCTGGTGATTCCTTTTTTTTTTTTTCTTTTTAATTTCTCTTTCAACTGTCTTAGTTTGAAGTTTTTTTTCTTTTTTTCCCCTTTATTATTTATTTATTTAGACAGTCTCACTTTGTGGCCCTCGGGAGAGAGCCGTGGCATCATAGCTCACAGCAACCTCCAACTCTTGGGCTGAAGCTATTCTCTTGCCTCAGCCTCCCAGATTGCTGGGAATACAGGCGCCTGCCACAACGCCCAGTTGTTTGTTTGTTTGTTTGTTTTTGGTAGAGATGGGGTCTCACTCTGGTTCAGGCTGAGCTCTAACCAGCTCACTCTAACCTCTGAGCTCAGGCAATCCACCCGCCTCGGCCTCCCAGAGTGCTAGGATTATAGGCGTGAGCCACCACGCCCGGCCTCCCTTGTTGATTCTCGAGTTGGGACCCGGCTCGTGCGGAGTCGGGGAGGGAGGTAAGAAAGTGAAAGTTAGATAACCGGAGAGGAGGGGGCTTAGTACCGCTTGGTTATAGGCCGTTTCTTGAGTTATCTAATATTTTAAAAGTCTTAAGAATGAAGGGGTCTAAATGCCAGTGGTCTCTGTTTTCTTGTCTGTAAAAGGGTACAATGTTACCTACCTTCCCCCTCCTCCAATGGTAGGATGATCCCGTCGTAAGGGGGTGAGAGATGTGGAGGGGACCAGGGGAAAGAAGGGTTTTGGGGGTACTATGGCTCGGCACGTGCGAGGGTAAGAAGAGCTGGAGTGTAGTGCAGACGAAGGAGGCATCGGCCCTCACCTGCATCGTAGAAGGCGTCAAGCACGGCGGTCTCCCCGAAGTCAAGTTCCCCGAAAGGCACTGAGGTGAGATGAGCGCCCTCGGCTTCGCAGGCCCGCAGCAAGCACTGCAGTGCCCCCGCCTCTGGGCCGCCGGCTGCGCCGCTCTGGGAGCTCTCACTACACACGTATACTGCCCGCAGAGGCCGCCGCGGCGCGCCCTCGCCACTGCCACTGCCTGCAGCACCCTCCGCCGCCCCGTCGGGCTCCGCTGACTCCGCTGCGCTCTCACCCCCAGGCGACAGCGGACAGTGAGGGGACTCTCCTGACGCCCTGAGGGCCCCAGCACGGGGAGTCCCACTGCCGCTCTCCATGCGACCGTCCGGCGTGCCCTGCTCGGTCCCACCTCCGCGTGAGTGGCCGGCGGCTGCAATCAGCCAGGAGCTACAAGTTGCAGCGGTTGGCACCGCAGTCCAGGCACCTGCTGCTGGGGGGCGGGACGCGGCGTGAGCTGGGAGACTCGGCGCGCAAATGACTGCAGCGCCCCTCAAGGGCAGGATGACGCTCAGGCGCCACTACCCCCAGCGCCCTTTGAAGGCGGCAGATTAAGAGGCGGGGGCTGGGGACTACAGGGCTAGCGGAGAGGGCGGGGGCCGGGGCCTGGAAAGGGCCGCAGGGCAGGAGCTGGGACGGCGCCCCCTGTCGCCTTCTCCAGGCGGTGCCCAGAGCCCGGAGAGGGCGGAATCGGGAATTTCAGAATTTTTTTTCTTTTTTCTTTTTGCCATCCCTCTATGCCTGACGATCATTAGGAACCCCAATTTCGTTTTCCTGAAAACAATTTGAAGCTTTCAAGCGGGTTAAAACTCTTTTAAACTACTGATTAGGTATAAATATTCAATTCCAAATTAAACACAAACGTGGTTTTAACCCACCATTGGGATGAGCGGTTACTTCAATTTGCACTCTTCATCCCTGGTTGTCAATCACGTGGCCTTCCTGATTCCTATCCTAAAGGCCAGTCGGTCTTGCCTTTCACTGTGACCTTGACAAGGCACCAGGAGGCACCAGCAACAAACATTGTTTGCCTGGAAAATAGATTTCAAGTAGGAGGCCAGCCAGATCTATGAAACACTGTGAACCTAAAAGGAGTTTTCACTCTGGCTCTCACACACCTCATGAATTTAGACTCAAATATGGAAAAAATGTTACCATTAGCAGGTCACCATTGTGTTTAAAAGGTAGAACGCCATGGACATTGTCACGACGTTTTGGGATTTTTTTTAAATAACAGCTTTATCAAGGTACAATTTGCAACCATAAAACTCACCTATTTAGAGTATATAATTCAATAGTTTTCAGTATATTCACAGAGCTGTGTGGCCATCACCACAATCAATTTTAGAACATTTTCATAACCTCCTACTGACAAAAAACCTCAGTACCCATTAGAAATCACTCTCTATCCTCCCCCTCCCAACATTGCCAGCCCTAGGCAACCACTGATCTACTTCTCTATAGATTTGCCTATTTTGGACATTTCCTGTAAATGGAATCATACTATGTGTGGACATAGGTTTTCATTTGTCTTGGCTATATGCCTAGGAACAGGATTTCTGGGTCACATGGTAATTCTATGTTCAACCTTTGGAGAAACTGCCACTGTTTTCCAAAGCAGCTGCACCATTTAGCATTCCCACCAGCAGTATATGAGTGCTCTAATTTCTCCAAATCCTCACCAATACTTGTTATTGTCATTTTGATTATAGCCATTCTAGTGGGTGTAAAGTGGTAACCTCATTATGGTTTTGATGTGCATTTCTGTGATGGCTTAATGATGTTGAACATCTTGTCATGTGCTTATGTGCCATTTGTATAACAAGTTTGGCATAATATGGATTCAGAGCCTTTGCCCACTTTTTAATTGGGTATTTGTCTTTTTATTATCAAGTTGTGAGAGTTCTCTATATATTGTGGATGTAAGTCCCTTATCAAATGTGTGATTTGTAAATATTTTCTTTTCTTTTTTTAATGAAATCATCCCTGCGTACATTAATGCAGTCATGGGGTACAATGTGCTGGCTTTAATTTGCAAATATTTTCTCCTGTCCTGTGGGTTGGCTTTTTACTTACTTAATGATGTCCTTTGCAGCATATTGTGAGCCATTTTGACACAGGCTGGATTGTACTTGACTTACAAACAGCACTTCGGCTTCTCTTTGAGTTTCATTAATAATACAGTCCACTTCCATCCCACCCCAGCCCCCAAAAAGAGAGCAGAAACTTCCTGCTTAAATCCTTGAAGAAATCCTGCCCTGATAGAAATCAAGAACTTTCTAAGAGATATCAATATGCATCATCTTTTGTGGTCAAGAATGGAAAATGGGCTCTGCAGAAATCTTAGAGAACACACAGACCAGTGGGGAAAGAGGAAAGCTTGGGAAAAACACTCAACACCTCTGTTCTGAGACTTTTTTCATAACAGGACACATGTTCTTTGTAACCTGGTAATGCATAATAATAGTAATTTTCCTAATGTGCCTGTTCATCCGTAATTATTCCAGTGACTGGCACAGCCTTTGAGAGGGCAAATATGCCCATTTCAGAATCACTTACCAGTGTCTTGCTGTTGTCCCCACTGCAA
This sequence comes from Galagoides demidoff, assembly GCA_963574575.1. NCBI lineage: Eukaryota > Metazoa > Chordata > Mammalia > Primates > Galagidae > Galagoides > Galagoides demidoff. The sequence continues at coordinate 18,129 of CAUYQV010089108.1, forward strand.
TCTTCCTGAATTCTCTTAGCTCTCACTGGGGCCCCGCTGATTAAGTGAGACACACAGGAGATAGGAATTCTGGCTTGAATAATACCTTCCTCTAAATATAAACCTTGTTGAGTAGAGAGCCCAGCATTTACTCAGCAACCAAGCCGAAGTTAGCACACGCAGCCAACCTTGTCATTGTCTCCACCATGCCCCAACACCGCCCCCCCATGTCCTTCCTACCTCTCCCCAACCTCACTGAGAAGAAAATTACAAAATGCTATATGTGTTCAGTTGTACAATTGTCCTGTTCTTACCTTCACCTTGTCCTTACTAAGTACATGTCATGGAAACAGTTTTCCTTAATGCAGAGGTATCATAGAAAGTTCTATATATTTAGGTGAACTCTTGTCTTTGTTAACGTCTACCCATATAATTCCTGTTCCATGTGGCAGCCTTGAAAGAATTTCCCTTATCTCTTCTCGTTTGCAGGTGGTGTTCCACCTCCCAGACCATGGCCGTGATTGACGCTGATGATTCTCTTCCAGAAGATTCTCTATTTGTCTCTATTGCTATTTTGTGTAAAAGACTCTTAAAATTTAAAATGTTTTTTGATCATAAATTCATATTCATAGTTGTAAGAAATCATCTAGAGAGATCTACAGGGTGTACAAAGGTTGCCCCTGAAGTCACAATACATGGAGAAAGGGGAAATTATAGCCAATGTAACCTTATTTACAGGTGGTGTAAATACCAAATCTTACAAAGTGGTGGTCAACACATAGAGAATCTTTTGTAAATATTTTATAAAATCGTATCACAAAATTTTGTGTTTTTTGCTGTTTGGTGTTAAATGTTTTTGATATATTCTAGATACTAATACATTATCCTGTAGTGTACCCTTGGCCCAGATCGCCCCAGTGGTAGCATCTTGCTAAACTATAGTCCACTGTGGTAACCAGGATATTGACATTGATATAATCAAGATACAAAACAGCTCTCTCACCATAAGGATTATTCCCGTTGCCCTTTGACAGCCACAGCGATCACCCTCTTCACCCCATCCCTAACTGCTGGCAACCACTAATCTAGTCTCCATTTCTATAATTTTCCTCAATTCAAGAATATTATGTAAATAGAATCTACACAGTATGTAACCTTTTGAGATTCTCATTTCCACCCAGCATAATCCCTCAGGATTCATCCAACTGTTGCATGTATCAGCAGTCCATCCCATTTATTCCTGAGGTACTATTCGATGGTATGGATATAGCACAGTTTCTTTAACCACTCCCTATTTGAAAAACATCTGGGTTGTTTGCAGTTTTAAGCTATTATGAATAAAACCACTATGAACCTTCATGCACAAGTTTTATGAGAACATGAGATTTTCATTTCTCTGGGATATATGTCCAGGGCTGCAAATTCTGGATCATATGGTAGTTGCATGTTTAATTTTTTGAGAAACTGCCATGTTGTTTTCCAGAGCGGCTATACCATTTTACATCCTCAACAGCAATATAAGTGTGATCCAGTTTTTCTATATCCTCAGCAGAGTTTGGTGGTACTACTTTTTTTAAAATTTTATCCATTCTAATAGGTGTATAGTAATATAGCATTATGGTTTTGATTTGCATTTTCCCAATGGTTAATGATGTTGAACCTCTTTTTGTGTGCTTATTTGCAATCTTATATCTTTTTTTGGTGAAATGTCTGTCCATTTTTTTGTTTTTTTTTAATGTTTGGTGCTGAGTGTTCTTTATATAGTCTAGATACTAAGCCTTTGGTGGATATGTGGTTAGCAAATATTTTCTCCCAGTCTGCCGCTTATCTTTTTATCCTCTTAACAGGATCTTTCACAGACAGAGCAGAAGTTTTTAATCTTGATGAGGTCCAGTTTATCAGTTTTTCCTCTTATGGATTGTGCTTTCGGTTCCAAATTAAAGAACTCTTTACCTAGGGCCCAGGGCCTGAAGATTTTTTTCTAAAAAGTTTCATAGTTCTTTGTACCCTCAACAATAACCCCCAACAATAAAAAAAAATATAGTTTCATAGTTTACAGGTAAGTCCGTGATCCATTTAATTTTTGTATAACATGTGAGGTTTGGGTTGAGATTCATTTTTTTTTTTTTTTTTGCCTGTGGATATTCAATTGCTCCACCACCATACCATTGTTCCTTCATTCAATTGCTTTTGCCCTTCTGTCAAAAATCAGTTGTGTATATGTCTGTGAGTCTATTCCTGGGTTCTCTATTCCATTCCATTGACCTAGGTGTCTATCACTCCACCATTACCACACTGTCCTCGTTACTGGAACTAGGTAGCAGCCCTTAATATTGGGTAGAGTGATTCTTCTTTTTTCTTTTCCAAGATTGTTTTAGCTATATTAGGGCCTCTGTTTTTCCATATAAATTTCACAATAGCTTTGTCTATGTCTACAAAAACTCTTGCTAGGATTTTGATAGGAATTATATTAAACCTATTTATCACTTTAGAGAGAATTAACGTTGTTATTATGTTGAATATGTCAAACTTTGAACACAGTATGCCTATTTAGATCTTATTTGATTTCTTTCATTAGAAGTTTCTAATTTTTAGCATACATATCCTGTACATGTTTTCTTAAATTTATACCCAAGAATTTAATTATTTAATTTTCCTTAAAGTGATCATAAATGGTATGGTGTTTAATTTCAAGCTCCACATTTTCATTGTTAGTGTGTAGAAATGCAACTTTTGTATGTTGAACTTGTATTACACGACCTCACTGGGCTCACTTATTAGTTCAGGAGGTTTTTGTTTTGTTGTCTTAGGATTTTCTACATAAACAATCATGTCGTCTACAATAGGGGCAGCTTTCTTTTTCTTGCCTTATTACTGTGGCTAGAACTTGCAGTACTATGTTGAAAAAGAGTTGTAATAAAGCCATGAGGGACATCCGTGGCTTGTTCCCAATCTTAGAAGGAAAACATTCAGGTCTTTCACCCTTAGTATGGTGTTAGAGGTAAGTTTTTTGTACATGTTATTTATGAAGAAAAATTTACTTCTATTCTCAGTTTGCTAAGAGTTTTTATTGTGTATGGGTATTGTATATTTTCAAATGATTTTATGTATCAATTGATGTATTTTTTCCTCTTTAGACTACTGATAGATTGCACTGACTGAGTTTCAAATGTTGAATCAGCCTTGCATACTTGGATTGTGGTGTATCATTCTTTTTATATGTTGCTTGGATTGTGGTGTATTATTCTTTTTATACATTGCTGAATCCTACTTGATTATGGTGTATCATTCTTTTTATACATTGCTGAATTTCATTTGCTAATATTTTATTAAGGATTTTTGCAAGAGGTTCATGAAAAATATCAATCTGTAGGGTTTTTAAAAAAATATTGTACTTTGCTTGTTTGGGTATCAGGGTAATACTAGCCTCCTACAATGGCTTATAAATTATTCTGTTTTCTTCTATTTTCTGGAAGAGATTGTGTGGAATTTACTTTTTCAAGTATTTGGTAGAATTCTGCAGTGAGACCATTTGGACCTGGAGATTTTTTTCCAAGGAAGTTTATAGCAAGTTTATTTTTTTCTAATGGTTATAGAACTATTCAGATTGTCTATTTTATCTTGGGTGAGTTTTGGTAGTTTGTGGTTTTCAAGGAATTGGTTGATTTCTCCCAAGATGTTGAATTTATAGTCAAAAAGTTATTCACATTTATTGTCCGTTTAATGGCTACAGGATCTCTAGTGATATCGGTTTCATTTTTGATTATGATTTGTGCCTTCTCCCTTTTTATATTTTTTTCAGGTTTGCTATTTAGTCAAGTAAATGCAAATATTCAAGTTTACTGATGAACGTACCAAAGGCATTCTTCATTTTGGTTATTGCATTTTTTAAATTTCTAGCCACTTGATTCTTATAATTTTCATCTCTGTCAGATCTTACATGATGTCTACTTTATCCATGAGAACCTTTAACATAGTAATCAAATTATTTTAAATTCCCACTATGATAATTTCAATAGCTGTGCTATGTTTAATTCTGAATCTGATCAGGCAGCAGATACTAAGATAAATAAACCTCCAATGTGGGACTTTATGTTGATCCAGCTAGGAGTTGGGCCATGTTGAGGTTTGTTTAGAAGGAATTCCTTGCAGCTCTCCACATCTCTCAGCTGAAACTGGAAGTTCTTTCTATTCAATCATATTTGACTCATTAAATGCCAGTTTAATATGTTTCAACCTAATAAACTATGGTATAGTTTCTGGATGGTGTGCCTAGTTTCGCTTCAGCCAACTTAAACTAGAAATTTCTGGAAAAGATTGCTGGGGATTACTCTACACACATCTCACTGGGAACGTGAGTGGTCCCCCATGACAGTGGTCCTCAAAATTGAACGTGCATCAGAATTACTTACTGGGAGGACTTTCTAGGACACAGAATGCTGGGATTCTCTCTAGATTTTTTTTTTTGTCACCCTGGTAGAGTGCTGTGGCATCATAGTTCACAGCAACCTCAAACTCTTGGGCTCAAGTGAGCCTCTTGCCTCAGCCTCCCAAGTAGCAGGGACTACAGGTGCCTGCCACAACGCCTGGCTGTTTTTAGAAACAAGGTCTCACTCTTGCTCAGGCTGGTCTTGAATCTGTGAGCTCAGGCAATCCACCTGCCTCTGCTTCCCAGCGTGCTAGGATTACAGGTGTGAGCCACTGTGATTGGCTTTCTCTCCAGATTTTTTGATTCAGCAGGTCTAGGGCAAAGCCTGACAAGTTTCATTTCTACCAAGTTCTTCAGTGGTGATGCTAATGCTGCTGTTCTGGGGATCACACTCCAAGAACCACTGCCCTATGGTGCTTTTGGGAGGTCCAGGGCTCATCTGCTTGTCTCACTTATCACTTTGGGGGAAGATGGTCAGCCCTGAGAGGTAGCAATTAGGTTCTCAGCTGACCTCAGAGAAGTGCCAAGTATAAAGTGTCAGTGAAGAATTCCTTTCTCCAGAATGAATATCAAAAAATGAAGCTCTATGTTTTAAAACAAAGGTAGCCACAGCTTTCTAAATAGTGATGGCAGTTTTAGAGATAATGTTGTGTAGACTGCATGAAATTGGTCTTTAGAACCATGGTGATATAAGCAGCACTATTCTTAGGGTCCAGGTGTTGGTTAAGACTCACATACATATGAAATGCCCCTGAAGGCTTTCTTCATGTTTCTTTTGGCATGGACCTTCCCTAATGCTCCAGTTTCATGCTGGAGTTTTAACTCCAGTTTTAGTTTTAGTTAGTGAAACTAGGCTGCTCAAATTTATAAAATAAATATGACATCAATTACAATTTCCAATTCATCTATTCAGTTAAATATGTACCAAGTGATAGTTATGTATCTTTCAATGTTTTAGGTGCTAGGGATACAGCAGTGGAGAAAAGAAAGCCATTATCCTTATGGTGGTTTCATTCCAGGGAAAGGTGACTGAATGAGTGCGTATAAAAATAAATGAAGCAGAGTCTCAAAAAGGAGAGTCTGAGGGTGGATTGAGGCTAAAGTTGCTCTTTATTTAAGGGACTAGGGAGGAAAAAAGAGATCCATACCTGACACCCATGAGGTTTAGGTAAATACCACTTTAAGGAAAGATGGGTGGCTAATCACTTTTATATGCAAATGTTAATTCAACTATGTTCATAATTGGGCAAAGATTATTTTTGCTCCAAATCTCAGGTAATTTATATTCATGTTCCATTTTTAGGAATTATCTTAAGGACAAATCAGAAATAGGGGCATTCTAAAGGTATTCACAGCAGCTTTATTTAAAAAAGAAATAAAATGAAATTAATGGAAAATTCCCTTCTTTCCTTGACCTTCCCACTATTAAGTGTCAAGGCTGCATTGGGCACCTCTTCTTTGTAATTCTAAAACCTGTTGGACTCTGAGGTCCAAAAGGTCTAAAACTCTGAGGTCCTTGGATGGCAGGGACTATATCACATTCAGCACCTATCATGATATCCAGCACATCATCGTAAGAGCTCTATACATGTTCTGTAAAAGACTGGTTAAATGATTTCTGGCATATCTATGGATGGAATATTATGCAGCCATTACAAATCACGTATTTGAAAAAAATAGTGACAAAGAAATGATAATATTAAGTATAGAAGGCAAACTATATACACAGAAGGACCTCCATTCTGAGACGTCCAAGATAATTAAAGGCTGTTTCTGAATGGGATTAGAATAATTTCTACCTTTTCCTTATATTTTATTTTCGACTTTGGGTATAATGTATTGGCTTCATATTCAGTAAAAAGCTATTTTGAAAATTCTCAAGGCAACTGTGTTCTATATTTGACCCTGCAGTCATCAATCAGTATGGCCCTCTAAAAATTTTGAAAAGATAGAAGATACATTGGTAGAGTTCTCGTCAACAGGTCCTCTATTACCAAGAAAGCTGTCACCCTCATCTCTACGCTGTTTTGTCTTCCGTGTCACCACCTCCCAGATTCTCAACACCACATGGGTCCCTGTAAAAATGGGTCAATTCTACCTCCAAGCCTGAAACTCCTTCTGAGACTTCTCCCTCTCTCGATCCATGTTCTTTTCCTCATTCCAGATTCACCTTCTCCAAGAAGACTGCCCTGATTCAGAACAAACGAGAACATTTTGTGAGTGCTCTCTGGTACCACAGCATGGGGATAGGTAGGCATTTCATATGCTCCCAATTTACCTATCTCCCTTCAGTATTCAAGGGCAGAATGTTAGCCCCAGCCAAATTGCTGGTTTTCTCAGATTGAGTTTAAGAAATAATCATGGGGCAGCACCTGTGGCTCAGTGAGTAGGGCACCGGCCCCATATACCAAGGGTGGCAGGTTCAAACCCGGCCCTGGCCAAACTGCAACAAAAAAATAGCCAGGCATTGTGGTGGGCGCCTGTAGTCCCAGCTATTTAGAAGGCTGAGGCAAGAGAATCATCTAAGCCCAGAGCTGGAGGTTGCTGTGAGCTGTGACACCATAGCACTCTACCGAGGGTGACAAAGTGAGACTCTGTTTCTAAAAAAATAAAGAAAGAAAGAAATAATCATGAAACTTGAAAAGAATCTGCTCTATTTCTCTTAAGACATCTGTTTTTCTTTGGGGGAATGACATATCCAGTGTTATTGACTAGAAACATTATTGATTCCACCATGAATTTTCTATTTGGTTTCAGTACGGCTTTATCAGCTTTAGTAGTTTAAAAAATGGTTTGTAAACACCTTAAAAATTTTTTTAAATCTGTAGAAATAATGAAATTTTGCATTTCCAGGGCACCTTCCTGTCAAAGAGCTCAAAACTTGCCAACAAATCTTAATTTTCTGGAAAACTAATAATATTTTATTGGGGGGGGGTAGTTTGGGGAAGCATTCAAGACTTAAATGACATTATTATATCTAAATAATTTAATTTGTTGCTATTTGAAGAGAATGGCTCCATGAAGCTGGTTCTCTTGGAATTCTTTTATTCAGTTTTTTCTCTTTCGCCTCAGAAAATTCTAGCTACAACCTACTATATCATTTTGTTCCACTGTTTGATGGAAATAAGTCATCACCTATTGTGCTACTAAAAAAAATAGGTCTTTTTTTCTTTTCTGTATTGACAGGTTTTTGCTCTGTCACCCCGGCTGCATTGCAGTAACCACTGCACCCTCCAATTCCTGGGCTCAAGATCCTTCTGCCTCAATTGTCCAAGTAGCTGGGACTATAGGTGCACACCACCACATCGGCTAATTTTAATTTTTTTTTTTGAGACATAGTTTTACTTGGTAGAGTGCCATGGCATCACAGCTCACAACAACTTCAAATTCTTGGGCTTAAGTGATCCTCTTGCCTCAGCCTCTCAAGTAGCTGGGACTACAGGTACCCACCACAACACCTGGCTATTGTTTTTGGTTGTTGTTGTCATTGTTGTTTAGCAGGCCTGGGCTGGGTTCGAAACCGCCAGCCCCAGTGTATGTGGCCAGTGCCCTAACCACCAAGCTACGGGCACTGAGTCTAATTTTAAAATATTGTATAGAAACAGAGTCTCCCTTTGTTACTCGGGCTGGCCTCAAGCAAGCCTACCACATCATCCTCTCAAAGTTCTGGGATTACAGGTGTGAGCCACCACACCCAGAGCTGAAATATCTCATTTTACTGTGAATTCCAAATTCACAAGCATGATGAGCATGCGCTGTCATTTGCAAAAAAAGCGCTGCCATTTTGGCATAAGTTCGAAAAACATGAAATAAAACTACCTCTTTGGGACCTGTACCTACGACATGGATTCTCCTTGGTTTCAGGGGCTGCCTCTGATCCACATGTTGGAAACCAAGCCTCAGTGACCCTAGGGACAGAACTAGGTCTAAGAGGAAAGGTTCATCCTCTTAAAAGACCTGATCCCTGTTTGTCGTCACACACTGACATTTATTTCTGGTTTGGCTATTGTGCTTCTTCACTAGAGATTTTGGCAACAGCATCTTCCTCCCCAGGCTTAGGTCTTAAGCACCAAAGCATCCCTCTGTGGGATGCTACAATCACTCACACTGAACGCCCCATCACCCACGCATGGGTTGCTTTGTCACAGTTCTTATTGGCACAAAACCAAACAGAAAAGCTGTCAGAAAGTGCTCTTGGTGCCAAAACATCTCGACATTAATTTGGGCCAAAATAACTAGAGTACTAAAACCTAATACAAAAAAAAAAAAAAAGGACCAGGACCATGATGACCTCAGATTACAATATACAAAGGACTTTGTGGGATCTGGGGATTATTTTTATACAGAACATGGCAACTATGAGCAATAAATTATACATCTTGCAGTTTTCCCATCAAGGAGCAGGTTATGAAAGGAAATAAAACCCAGCCATTAGTAACCCAAAGACATGCCTGTGATGATAGATTCAGGATGTCCTTCTGAAAGAAAACAAATCATGTACTTGAGTGTGAGGCCCAGAGGGCTGTGAGGGAATAAAAGTGGCTTTTATACAGTTATTTGAATAACAACTTTTACACTAAAAGTGAATTTATACTTAACTAGCATTTTCTGCTTACATATAAATATAAAGTTGAACATTTTAAAAATAGAATTCACAGGCACAGATTCTAATGGATTATTCCTGTTCCCCTGGGAAAGACTGGGGGGGGACTATATTCCATGTCTTCTAAAGACATTTCTAAAAGAGTAATCAAAATGTGGAAAATGGTTTATATTCCAAGAAATCATTCCTCTTGGACCATGACAATTTTGAACAAAAATCTTTTCGCAAAATTTCATTTTAATCATCTTCTTTACAAAGCACAATACTTAAGACTTTTCTAAATACAACTTTAGAAAATGAAGCCAAAAAATAATCTCCATAGATGCCTGGTCGAGTCCATGCTGAATGCGAAAGAATGTTTTCAAAAGTGATACTTCCAAGCTTTTCAGTATTCTTGATGGGTCCATTTTGTAAGGAGTAAAGATGGTGGCTGTGTGGGTAGTGGCTCGTCCAGTTCCATGATGCAGAATCCTCTTGCCCATTAGCCCAACGGGCAGTAATGAAGCTGGATATGCCAGCTTCTAGAAACACTTCTCCCTCTCCTTAGACAAAGGAAGCAAATGGCCTCTATGAGGGGAAAGGCATCAGCCCTCTAAATCCCATGTGGCGGGTGCCCCATGAGGGCTCCAACCTCTCGATTTAATTATTAACAATCCTACTCTGTATACACATTATATAAAACTATATCATTAGGGATTTTCATGATGAGGGAATGAGAAATTTGAACATCAAAGGATTCAATCCCCATTCTTATATTAAGTGGTGGGAAATCTCTAAAATCTTCAAGTTTAAAGCAGAAATGCTTGGAACAGTCAAGGGGTACAGGAATGTTTTATGCTGCCCTTGGAACTTGGTGCTCCTGACCCCAAGCACATTGAAAAGGCAATATATCCAATATCTATATTCCTTACACACTTCCTCTCCTTGACTGTGCCCTTACCCAGGAAAACCAGGGTGCCAGGGCTCTGTAAATATTCATAGGAAAGTAATGGCCTCAAGCATCTAGAATGAGTACATAGGCAAGGAAAGGCAGGGGAAGGGAGAGAGGAAGAGACATTTACTTGTAACACTATCAATGATCAATAACATGTGGTGATATTTTTTTTCCTTCACATCTCTCCTTCAGTGTTATCAATTCTCATTCTTTGTGGTTGTGGAAGTCTATTAATATTCAGTAGTTTCACTATGAAACTGAGAAAATAGACAAAGCAGCTTTTGAGAAACACATTAAACATCTTTAGGGGCCATTAAGGGACCACCCCCTCCACCCCTACCACCTGAACAATCTTGCAAAATACAGTATGCCCCTTATTTTCAGCTAAGGTTGAGAAAACAGTTACATAGGCTGAGGCTGAACTGTTCATGTGCTACAAAGACAAAGCAGACAAGCAAACAACAGTCTCCTTGAAAAAGAAAAAACAATTCCACAAATGCAAGAAAGAACCAATGGCTATACTTTAACAAGACCCTCCTCCCATTCTCTTGGACCCCATGAAAGGGTTGGAAGTGAGCAAGGCAAATGACATCATGGGAATACAGTTTAAACAGTAACACACACGGATAACCCAATGCAGGAAAAACACAACTTCCCCCCCTTGGTTTCATTTGCATTTTACTTTTATTTATTTTTGCTTTAATAATGCATATTTTGTTCACGCAAAAGGTGCAAAGGACAGGAAGCAGGAATTTAACTTGGCTGATGAAAAATCAAGCAGGGATGACATTTCTAGTTTCATGGAACAACCTAAAACTAGGAGAAACTTAAAAGTCACAGCTAGGACCACAGAGCACTCCCAACTTCACAGCTGTCTCCTCTTAGGACCTTTGGCTAGGGTGAGAGAAGCTTTGAAGACAGTGGCCTCTAGTGGACTTGGATAAGTGGCAGGGTTTTTTTGTAATTTATTTTTTTTAATTTTTTTTTTTTTTTT
>CAUYQV010089111.1:0-12294 GCA_963574575.1 Galagoides demidoff
GGCTCAAAAACAGAGGTAGATGTATGGAACAGAATAGAGAACCAAGAGATGAACCCAGCTATTTACCATTATCTGATCTTGACAAGCCAATTAAAAACATTCAGTGGGGAAAAGATTCCCTATTTAACAAATGTTGCTGGGCGAATTGGCTGGTGACCTGTAGAAGACTGAAACTGGATCCACTCCTTTCACCATTAACTAAGATTGACTCCCACTGAATTAAAGATTTAAACTTAAGACATGAAACTATGAAAATACTAGAAGAAAGTGTAGGGAAAACACTTGAATAAATTGGCCTGGGAGAAAATTTTATGAGGAAGATACCCCAGGCAATTGAAGCAACATCAAAAATACACTACTGGAACCTGATCAAACTAAAAAGTTTCTGCACAGCCAACAACACAGTAAGTAAAGCAAGGAGACAGCCCTCAGAATGGGAGAAAATATTTGCAAATTATGTCTCCAACAAAGGTTCAATAACCAGAATCGACAGAGAACTCAAATGTATTAGCAAGAAAAGAACAAGTGATCACATCTCAGGGTGGGCAAGCAACTTGAAAAGAGACTTCTCTGAAGAAGACAGGTGCACAGCTTGCAGACATATGAAAAAATGCTCATCCTTAATCATCAGAGAAATGCAAATCAAAACTACTTTGAAATAACATCTAACTCCAGTAAGATTAGCCCACATCACAAAATCCCAAAACCAGAGATGTTGGCATGGATATGGAGTAAAGGGAACACTTCTACACTGTTGGTGGGAAAGCAAACTAATACATTCCTTTTGGAAAGATGTTTGGAGAACACTTATGGATCTAAAAATAGACCTGCCATTCAATCCTACAATTGCTTAGTAGGTCTATATCCAGAAGTCCAGAAATCACATTATAACAAAGATATATGTACCAGAATGTTTACTGCAGTCCAATTCATAACTGCTAAGTCATGGAAGAAGCCCAGGTGCCCATCAACCCATGAATGGATTAATAAATTGTGGTATATGTATACATACCATGGAGCCTTAAAGAAAGATGGAGACTTTACCTCTTTCATGTTTACATGGTTGGAGTTGGAACATATTCTTCTTAGCAAAGTATCTCAAGAATGGAAGAAAAAGTATCCAATGTACTCAGCCCTACTATGAAACCAATTTATAGCTTTCATATGAAAGCTATAACCCAATTATAGCCCATGAATATGGGAAAAGGGGAGAGGAAGGGGAGGTGTGGGGAGAGGATGGGTGGAGGGAGGGTAATTGGTGGGACCACACCTATGGTGCATCTTACAAGAGTACATTTGAAATTTACTAAATGTAGAATTGTCTTAACACGATAGCTAAGAAAATGCCATGAAGGCTATGTTAACCAGGTTGATGAAAATATTTCAAATTGTATGTAAAACCAGCACATTGTATCCCATGATTGGATTAATGTACAGAGCTATGATTTAATTTTAAAAAATTGAGTACTTTCATGTATGTACACAGACACACCAGTCCTTGAATAATTTGAAGGTCTAGCCCTCTAGGTCTACATTCCACCATGACACCAATTATCTCGAGCTCTGGAGATATGTACCCTAGCTGACTACATTTTCCAGCTGGGGTTCTATGATCAACTACCTTACCTCTGGCACCTGTCAACAACTTGCTTGTGAATACACCACAGGACAGGGCGATTTGACTTTAGCCTAGATAGTTTTCAGAGACAGAATGAAAACTAGAACCATAAAACTGAACCATCTAATGAAATCCCTCAGTATAAAACAGCTGCAGGTATCTTAATGAGTTGATGTGTTAGAGGATGTCTGCCAACAAAGGATGATGTTGGCTTGGAAGCTACTGATTTTAGGTCCTTTCTTCTGAAAATAATTAGGCAATATGGTTGGCTATTGTCTATTTAAGGAACTCCCGGTTTGTGACCATAAAATCATGTTCTCGATTTAAAAAGAAAATCTTCTCTTTCTGTATTCTGGGCATTCATACATCATGCAAAAGTTGTTTCACATTATTAAGGTAAAAGGCAAAGAGAAACATGAAGGGTGCCCAAGACCATCCCTGTTCTGTGCTGCTTTGCTTTGTCATCTTTAAAATGACTGTCCTACCTGAATTCTCAAGGTGGCATCATAAACAACACAAAAACCACCTTTGTAATTATCTTCCTAGATTAAATTTCTAAAAGTAGCATGATATGCTGGGTCATATAATTAGCTCAACAATTTGACACATACACCAAATTACTTACAGAAAGAACTACCCATTTGTCTCCCGTCAATAAATCGTGAAAATGATTATTTCCCTACAGCATCATTAAAATGGGTTTTGTCTGTATTTTCAGTCTATACTAATCCAAAAACTAAAATGTTATGTGGTGTGTTACTTGCACTGATCAGATTATGAATGCAGTCACCTATGTTTTTCATGCATCTCAGCCATTTGTGTTTCTTCTATTAGTCACCTCTGTAGGACTGTTGCCTGATTTTCAATGGGACTATTAACTTTTTTCTCATTGTACAAATTTTTCCTGATTTGTACATTTATGGTATTTTGCAACATTAATATTTTATCATTTTTACTGCCTAGGAATCAGTTTGGATAGTAATATAATTACTTCACTTTATCTTTGCCTATATTTGTCTGATATATATTTATTTATTTAAAACACAAACTTCTCTAACAAACTCAGTTTTCCTAGCCTTTCAACTAAAGTAAGTTCTTAGGACATTTTTACACTTATTCTCCCAATGTTTTTTGATTTTGTTAACTATTTTCATTTGGTCCAATTTAAAAGTAATACCCACGTGAAAATATGGGGGTTTTTTGCATTTCATAGCTAATTTCATATACTAATATGTTTTACCAGTCTCTGTACACACTATACCCTGCATCCTCCCCATACCTGAGACTCGATTTTAGTAGGATTTTACATAAGAATCTATGAGTAGGGCAAACTTTCTGGATCTTCCTATGCTTGAAAGCTATTATTTATTTAATGCTCTGGAAAGATATTTTAATTAGATATATAATTCTAGCCTAACAGTTATTTTCCTTCAACTATTTGAAGACACTCTTCCTTTGTCTTCTGACAACTCTTGTTACTAATGAGAATCTTATCTCTTCTTTCTGATTAGCTTGCTCTTTGATTTTTCTGAAATCTTACTTTCTTTTTCTTTTTTTTTTTTTTTTTGAGACGAAGCCTCAAGCTATCCCCCTGGGTAGAGTGCCATGGCATCACAGCTCATAGCAACCTCCAACTCCTGGGCTCAAGGGAGTCTCCTGCCTCTGCCTCCCAAGTAGCTGGGACCACAGGAACCTGCCACAATGCCCAGCCATTTTTTGGTTGCAGTCATCATTGTTGTTTGGCGGGCCCGGGCTGGGGATTTGAACCCGCCACCTTAGGTGTATGTGGCTGGCGCCCTAGCCGACTGAGCCATAGGCCCCGAGCCACTTTCTTTTTCTTATTAAATAACTGATAAGCATTATGGGTTAAACTATGCTCCAAAAAAACTATGCTGTGGTCCTAACCCCCAGAACCTCAGAATACGACTTTATTTGAAAACATGGTCTTTGGAGAAGTAATCAGGTTAAAATGAGCTCACTGAGTAGATCCTAATCCAATGTGAGTAGTAAAACAGGAAAGAGGAAAAAATGGACCAAAATATGAACATCCACAGGAGAAAAACAGTGTAAAGAGACAGAGACAGAGGATCAAGGCAGAGATCAGGGTGATGCATCTACAAGCCAAAGAGCTCCAGAATCGCCAGCAGACTCACCTTGTTCTAGGGTCTCTTTTTACCTGACGCTATCTGTTCAATAAACCAGGGGCGTACTGGCTGAGCTCTGAATCTATGTCTACTCAAAACAATAATCTCTCAAAATACTCAGCTCTGTGCAACCTGTAATCCAGAAAACCATCATCATCAGCTTCTTACAAACAAACTCCTTCTATAAATAATGGAGTAGATTATTGTTGACTGTGTCAACACAGTCCCTGGATTTTAAGCAAGGAGCCCCAGGCCACAGCCTCTTGCTTTACATAAACTACTGTCAGACCCCTTACTCCTTCTGGTCCCCAATTCAGAACTATATATTCAAATATAGTTTACTATTTTGAGTTTTCTCTTGCACTTTCAGATGTACAGATAATGATTTAGTTTAGCCATGTCTATAATTTTTTCATGTTAGAATTTATCATTGCCATGTATTTAGAACGGCAAGTGAAGGTTCAAACATGAAATCATAACCGCATCTTGAACAGAAGCTGTGGATTCCTTTGTGAGTCATTCCTAGTTAACACTGTTTCCAAAACTCAAGGCCATTTCTGTTGACCTGAAATGGCTTATGTGAACCATTCCAAGGCTATGAACAAATTGGACTTACACAGTTTTTGAAAAATCAGGCTAACATAGGCTCTATTCCTTTTTCCCAGATTGATAATATATACATATTTCTACACCAAGCATGATTTAAATAGAGACAGGTAATAATGTTTCCTTAATTCTGAATGCTGATCTGGATTATTTTCTATCTAAGACAAGTTTCTTTGTCCTTACTACCTTGGCATTAGAAAGGGAAAGACAAAGGAGAGAGACATAGACATTTACAAAAATTTTTTCATTTGCATTACTTAAGGACGCCCACCACTAGCAAGCCTCACACTAACAAAGATCAATTCTCCTCTCTTCCTGCAGCAGAAGTGGTAATGAAGAGAAGAACTCTGCTGGAAGACTAACAACATCCATTTTACTCAAAACCTTGTAATGTTGTTCTATTATCTTCTCGCATGGCTCTTTCACCACTAGAATTCTTTACCCACTTGCCAGTCCAAACCTTAGTATCTTCATTTCTCTTTATCCACATGTATTACATCTGATAAGGCTATAATATGACTTTATGGCCATGCACCTAGTATTCCTAAAGTTAAAGTTGTATGTCTAATTTTGTTCTCGATGTTTTTATTATTCATTTCTGTAAATACGAGGCGAAGATAAAAATTATGCAAACATGCCCTGACTCTACACTCTTTCCCAGAAAGAGATAAAAATAATAAATGTTAAGGTCATCAGACATTTTATTGCCGTTGTATCATCATAGAACAATGTATTTGGACTAAGTAGAACTGATTCTATGGGAATAAACAAGAATGAAAGAGTGGGAGTCATGAGACCTTTCTTAGGAAAACTAGGAAGAGCTGCTATTAACTAGCTCTGTGTGTGGATGTGGTCTATGAGGTCTCTGGGGCTCTGTGTGTGGATGTAGTCTCTGAGGTCTCTGGGGCTCTGTGTGTGGATGTGGTCTCTGAGGTCTCTGGGGCTCGCTCATTTATTACAACCACCTAATAAAAAAGTAGGATTCCCTATTTTCTACAATCACTTCATGATGTATTTATTTATGTGCAAATCATAGAAAAATGACTATTTCTCTGTATGTGAGGTCATATGCCTACAGAAAGTGTACTTTGACTCCTGTCAAGCTACTTTCTTCAGGATTTTGGTACCTATGACATCACAGTCAACTATCATAAAAGTAATTGTGGAATCTTAATTAAACACATGGGAGATTCTTCAAGAAGAACATAGGAGAAAAGATTTCAAAATTGCACTTAAATGAAATGAGTATCTTTTAAAAATTTTCTGTTTAAATAGATTCTTAGGAACTGTATTTTTTAAATCAAAAGTAGAGTCAAGATAGTCACAATTAATTTTGTTTGGGAAATAATTCATTATAACCTATATTAAGTTCAGAAACTGCCACTGAAGACGCTTAGAGACTTTCAAATTGTTTTCACCTGCCTCTAAAGAGAAAGACATTTTACATAAGCACAAAGTAGAAAAAAGATAAAGTATGGTTATTAATAGGAAGGCAGATGGCATTGATTAAAAGAAAATAATCAAAGATTATCATTTGGAAATAATTTCATAATTATGTACTATGGATTTATTTAGCCTGGAATAAATTTCATAAATGCCCATGTCCTTTTAACTTAATGTTGAAATAAAGAAGATGTATATATAAAAATAGAGCTGGGCATGAGGAGAGAAATGCAAATTTTTTTGCTGAGTTTTATAATTATGAAGTATTCAGGATGAAAGATTAGCAGCCCAATCACATTATCCTCTACATAGGAGTGCATGGTTAGAAATTGTTTGTATCAGAAATTCTCTCTAGTCATAGACCATTGCTATATAATATCTTCCAAGTAGTGGAGTTTAGAAGAGGGAAATAACTGTATTATTAGACATTCCATTCTATTTTTATAATGAATATATGATATGTAATGAATACTCAATAAATACCGATTGACAATGTCTTTAATGATAATTCAGATTAAAATAAATGTTTTATTAGTAATTATCTTTTCTTAAGCACTATACAGTTACTAGGATCATCTTGACATAATTTCACATAAATAACAAACTGGGCAAGTTTGGGCACTCAGCCCATATCACCAGTTATCATTTTCAATGTTATTATGAACTCTCCTTGGATAATAATAGAGCAGACCTTTGATACAGTGTAATCTTCTCTGACATCTCATAATTCACTTACACAAGGCATAAGTGAAAATATTTTCAAGTTTTTAGATAATGTCACCTTTGGCCAGGAAAATGACTTTGAATAGCAGGGAGAACAAACTTAGACATTCTCCTTTGCTCCATTATTCACCACCCAGTTCTACAAACCAGTTGCGTGTGACAATAACCTAGGGATGTAGAAAAAAAATTCAAATTCCTGAATCTGATCCAAAGAGATTCTAATTAAATAGGAAATAATGATGGCAACCTTGACTACTTCATAGCACTATGGGATGGCAGATTTGAAAAAATTCTTTTTAATTTTATGGAGTTTAAAATATTATTTATTGGGGCAGCACCTGTGGCTCAGTCAATAGGCTGCTGGCCCCATATACTGGAGGTGGTGGGTTCAAACCCAGCCCTGGCCAAAAACTGCAATAAATAAATAAATAAAAATTTAAAAAATATATTATTTATTATAATCAATAATTTATAATATAATAAATATAATAATTATATATTAAATACTAGACAGTAAAAGATTTTTCATACTTTTTTAATTTATAGGAATATTATATGTTCATGATATAAAATTTGGATAATAAGGAAAGATATGAACAAGAATCTAAAATTTGCCCATCTTTTACTACAAATAACAGCAATAACTTTGGTTTCTTTTTTGAAAGTTTTTAATTGTTTATGAAAACAGAAAGAAAATTGCAATAATCATACATGTTTAGATCGTGAATTTCCACAAACAACTCACTTGTGTAACCCATGCCAGGTTCCCAGATGAAGAAATAGAGCATTATCAGCAAGTCAGAATCTTCCCAATTTCTGCCCCCTTTTGTTACAACCCTCAACCAAAGACTCAACCAAAGACAAAGACCACCATCTTCTAATGCCTTACATAAGTTTTGTTTGCTATTGATTTGTGTGTATGTATAGCAAATATCATTAAATACACACACATGAGGTCATACATTTAAATTTGCAGAGTCATCCTAGGAAAAGTGCAGTGCTGAATAGCACACTACAATGACTCTGAAGCACTCCCCTTGAGAAGCTATGCACCTGGGCCAGCGTGTAGTGATATTTAGCAAGCAGTATGTAGCATTTTTTCTAGGATGAGTTCACTAACTTAATTGTCTGACCTCGTAGGACAACAGCTCTAATGGCCATTCCAGAAAAAGAGACCCAAAACTGCTTTGAAGGGTAGACTAGGCACTGGTGTTTGTGCTTGGTTTCCCAAGGGGAGTACTTCAAAGGTGACCATTGTGATGTTCAGTAATAAGGTATGTAGCATCTTTTCTAGAATGAGCTCTCAAACTTAATTGTCCAACCTCATATATATTTTAGGGACAGTGTCTCTCTTTGTCGCTCAGTCTGAATTTGAATACTCCTAGGTTCAAGCAGACCTCCCATCTCAGCCTTCCAAGTAGCTAGGAGCCACTGCACCCGGCTCTGTATAAAAAGAGGTGTCAGGGTGGTGCCTGTGGCTCAACGAGTAGGGTGCCGGCCCCATATACCAGAGGTGGGGGATTCAGACCCAGCCCCAGCCAAAAACTTCAAAAAAAGAGGGTGTCGAAAATATATATGCATATTTTTAAAAGGAAGAAACTATATCAAAATTATAATAATACACGAATAACAAAAGATAAATGTGTCATATTTGACTTCTGCAATTACAAGTGCTTCAAATGTCATACCACACGTTGCTACCGTAATCCAACTCAACTTTGAAAAGTTAATATATAGATAACATCACTTTAAATGTGTATGTATGTTTTTGGCATCCCCCCCCATACTTTTGTAGAAACATCTTTCTTTTAACATTAAGTCAAGAGGACATGGGCATTTGTGAAATCCTTCCATACTGTCTTGTCCAGTTACAGTTCACTCATTCTCATGGCTGTGAATATACCACGAGTTTGGGGGAATTACAAATAGTTCCACTGTGAACATTCTTGTACATGTTTTGTGGCAAACATATGAATATACGTAACTATGTATTATATATATTCACATTTGTGCTGGATATATACTTAGGAATGGAATTTCTGATCACAGATTATACATAGAATATGTATACATTCAGTTTAGTAGATACTGCCAAAGGTTTCTCAAAGTAGTTGAACCAATTTACACTTATCCTGGAAAAGTACGAGAAGTCTAGTTGCTCTACACCTCATTAAATCTCGATATTTCACTTTAGCCATTTTTGTGAATAAAGTGTTGTCACATTGTGCTTTTAATTTATATTTTCCTAATGACTAATAGAGTTTGTCTATGTGTATTTATATGGTACATATATGATATTTTAAAATTATGATTATATCCCACAAGTAACTGAATATACACCTAAAATTATCATGAGAATTTTCCATATTTGTAAATGTTATTCAGAAATATGAAATTTAAGAATTATTCTGACCCATCTCATTAAAAGTAATTAATTTATGATCTAATATCTGGATAAAAATAGGCCAGGGAAAATAATACTAAAATTTAAGTTGAACAACTAATTTTAATTTCACCAGTTTGGCTTATAGTTCTCTCTTTTTCCCTTATCAAAGTCATGGACATTAAATTGATTATACTGTGATTATTCAATCCCTGCCTGAGAAGCAGTGAAGAGAAACCTTGGTGGTCAAGCCACATAAAGATGATGGTGTATGCTATATCAGGACAGTTTTGTCCAGGTGAAGTTCGGTAATTTAAATCTGAAGACAGTTTGTATTATGTAAGCCATCATGATAAATTAGGGAATATGTTTATTATAATTCTAGTAAAACAGGTTGTTAATATTGGGCTCTAAATAAATATTTGCTCAACTCAAAAGTGCAGGAGGCTACTCCACAAATGAAGTCTATTATGAGATATTCTGCAGTTGCAGTGTTAAAAATACCAGGCTCGGTTCAGATGCCATGAAGATTAATTCTACTTTTAATCATTGTAGAGATATTTAATACTGAGCCTAAATTTACCCTATTAGGATAGGCATAAAATATTACAAGCCTTTCTAATAAAAATGCTGCTATTATCCAGAGTTTAGGCTTAACTTAAAACTGTTCACCCAACAAAAGGCAGCCTATTACTTATATACTCCCCCCAGAACTGATTTAGTAATGCATGCCTTCATGGAAATTCTTAGCATCTGATTATTAGTAATAATCTAGTTGTCCTGGTCTATATTTTAATGTATTCATCATAGTTAGCCACAGCTAGTTCAGTTTCAAGGAATAGCAGTCACTTATAAACCTTCATATGTGAGAGCAAAATGGCAGAGACCCTTATAGTAGGGCAGGGTTGCTGGGGGAAAGCGTTTAAAAGAAAGAGTAATTTAGTCACTGAGCATAAACCACATTCTAGAAACGTCACAAAGTATTTCATTAGATCAGAAAAGAAGTCAATAGCTTCATTTCTGTCCTTTTGTATGGTGGGCCAGGTTAAAACTGCATGAGCAGTCAAGAAACTGAAGTGAGTAAGGCTGAGAGGCTATTGGAGGTGAACGTGTCTGAACTTAGCACACATTTCAAACGCTCCTTGGCTTGTGTTCCTTTTCCCTTTGTTGATGCGGCTCCTGGGGTTACATCTAACAGCCTGCACTTCCTTACTTAGGCCTAGGCTGCTTCAGTGGTAGCCTACATTTCCCAGATAGTAAGCCCTGCGGCTTTTCCCCTTTCCCCTATTTATTTGTAGATCTGAATGAGATTTTGGTGTTTATCTCACCTACCATGTGTGTGTGTGTCAAAATGTAGGGAACACCCAGGTACCCGTAGTGACTTTCCAGAGCTAATGACATATGCTATATGTCACAACTCCCCTGGAACTCATACAAAAAAGATAAAGGTACCAGACGACGATCCCAAACACAAATATTTCTGGATGTGGGGAAAACACACATTTATAATCTTACTCATTACAATCTTTCCAAAACCTTCTGATACTGTAGCATATGGATTAATACAGTGATAGAGAATAAAAAAGGGTACAGTCCAGTGCTTCTCAAAATAGTGTTCTAGAACTTTCTGCAGCAGAAGCATCTGGAATGCTTACTTTAAAAGGCCCCACACAGACTCACAAGATCAAAATCTCTGGGGGATAAGCCAATAGATCTAGATTTCTTTTAAGTCCTTAGGTGGTTTCTATGCATGATTAAGTTTGAGCATCTCTACTAAAATGTACAAGAATATTTATCAGAGTTAATGCCATGAAGCTTGGCTTCAGACAGCACGTGGCCTGTAGCATAATATCGGAAGGATCATACTGGGCCTGGGCACCGCAAGGCTGTTTAAAGTCAGGCGCACAACAGGCACAGCTACAGTGGTGGTCAGATGCAGTATGAGGCAAAATACCAGTTTGTATCAGCAGAAATCAAAAATAGGGTGGGAAAATGAGAAGAACACACTTCAAGGGAAGCAGAGCCAAGAGCACATATGGATAGGATGCCTCCCAGAGAAGTCGTCTAATCCCTGGATCCTTCCCCTACATAAACAGAACTGTATCCTGGTTGAAGTTTCTCTGAACTATAATCCATCTCACAAACATACACAAATGTGCAATACATATGTTTATGTACCTATATGTGTATACATTTGTGTGTGTGTGTGTGTGTATTTAAAGGTACAGCAAGAATCGCACATCTCAGCTTTCATGAAGCTAGTATTTCAGTAAGAAAATGCATAAAATAAAAACTACACTAAAGCCCACTGGTAACAACCAATATGTAAAAAATTAAAGCAAGATAAAGGGCATAGAGAGTAACTAGGGCTATTTTGGATTGAATAATCACAGAGGTGTCCTTGATGGAAGGAGAGGCTTGAAGTGAGAAAGCAAACAAGGCAGTTACCTGACGGAAGAGCCCTCTGGCTGCAAGTCTCTGAGGGTGGAGTATGCCTGGAGGTTCCAGAAGCAGGACCGAGGCCAGTGCCACCTGAGCAAAAGCGGGAAGTGGGAGCAGAGGATGTCAGACAGGTTGTGGGGACACAGTGTGAGTGTGGGCTTGCTGAGGCAGTGGACTTGGAGTAGGAGAGAGAGGAGTCGAGGATGATCTGATGGTTTTGACCTGAGTGACTGGAAGAATGAATGGGGTCGCCATTTAGGGAGAGGGAAAACAATGGGAAGAAGAGATTTAGAGGACAGTGAGAAACAGGAGTTTGATTTGGGTGGGGGAGCTGTTAGGTTTGAAACGCTTATTAGGCTCCTGAGTGGAAGTATCAAGCAAGCAGGTGAAAATACGAGTCTGAAGTTCAGGGGCCAGAAGAAGGTTGCAGATACCATACTGTGTCATCAGTGCAGAAGTGTCCTAGAGAAAGAGCAGGGGAGATGCCTCCAGGCAGGGGCCGAGGACTGAGCCTCCAGGCACAACACCCCAGCTGAGGAGGAGCCGCCCTGGCCAGGGAGCAGGGTGAGGCAGACCCGGAAGTGAGAGAACACCAGAGAGCAGTTCCCAGAGATTGTCAAAACGGTGTTTTAAGAAGAAGAAAGTGACAATCCATAAAACGGGGACTGAGAATTGACCATGAAATTCAATGATGTTGTTATGCCCGCAAAATACCCCCAAATGGCCGCAGCAGACAAGTCCAAGACACACTCCGATGTAAGAAACAAGAGGTGAGTTTTATTCAGGCCCCGGGAAGCCCGGACTCTCCTGGCACGCAAGCCGAGGACGAGCCTTCAGGCCCGGGCCACGCCCGAGCCTGGACTCTCCTGGCATACACACCGAGGTAGAGCCTCGAACCCAGGGTGGAGGAAGTTTTTATGGGGTACAGAAAGCAA